>JAGFNQ010003089.1:400989-436689 GCA_024364735.1 Boesenbergia rotunda
TTGATGCACATGGATACCATCGTGAGTTTGCTTGATTTCAAGTCCAAGGAAGAAAGTCAACTCTCCCACTAGACTCATTTCAAATTCACTCTCCATGTGTCCAATGAACTCATTTAAATATCCCTTGTTATTTGAGCCACAAATTATGTCATCGACATATACTTGGGCTACAAAAATATTGTCACCATCACTCCGTAGAAATAGTTGTTGATGCAGTCTTGCCCTGATTGTTGTTTTGGTGTTGACATCGATTTTAGTTTAGGTTGATTATGATTATGATTAAGTCCTGGTCGGGGATCAGGCATGATATGGAAAATCCTAACCTGAAGGGTTAGGTGTTGGAAAATCCTAGTCTGGGAGGCTAGGTGTTGGAAAATCCTAACCTGGAGGGTTAGGTGTTGGAAAAGTCCTAATTCGGAAGGGTTGGGTGAAAAGTCCTAGCTTGGAGGGCTAGGTGAAAAGTCCTAACTTGGAGGGTTAGGTGCAAATTCCCATCCCGGAGAATTAGGTGAAAAAGTCCTGGCTTGGAGGGTCAGGTGCCTAGCTTGGAGGGCTAGGTTGGATGAAGTTCTAACTCGGAAGGGTTGGGTGAAAAGTCCTAGCTTGAGGGCTAGGTGAAAAGTCCTAGCTTGGAGGCTAGGTGAAAAGTCCTAACTTGGAGGGTTAGGTGCAAATTCCCAACTTGGAGGGTTAGATGGAAAAATCCTTAGCTTGGAGGGCTAAGGTGGATGAAGCCACTAGCTTGGAGGGCTAGGGTTGAGTCTCTGGATCGGTCTGGTGACCGATCAGGGACATTGGCACGCTGCTCCTTAGTGGATCGGTCCCGGTGACCGATCCAGCTATGTCTGATCGGACTGGTGACCGATCAGGGAGCACACAGTGAGGTTGGGAACCTACTGTGTGGCTCCTGATCGATCCAGTGACCGATCAGGGAGCAGGCTGCTTCCTCACTACCTTACTCCTGATCGGTCTGGTGACCGATCAGGGAGTGGAAGTGAGTGAGTTCCCTTGCTGATCAAAGTCCTGGATCGGTCTGGTGACCGATCAGGGATCTTGGATCTGATTAAAAAATCACTGTTCATATGTCCTGATCGGTCTAGGTGACCGATCAGGCTTCACTCTGATCGGTCTGGTGACCGATCAGGCTTCATCCTGATCGGTCTGGTGACCGATCAGGCCTGTGTTGCCATAAGAGCTGGGAATCCCAGCACTACAGTAGATCGGTCTGGTGACCGATCCACAAATCCTGGATCGGTCCAGTGACCGATCACTTTAATTCAAATTGCACTGTCAGACGTGGTCAGAGCGTCTGATCACATCCGATTCGCTGATGTTTGCTTCTGATATCTGATTTACTGGATGATTTGCTGCTCTAACAGTCTGATTAAGCTGCAGGTGACAGGGGAGGATTCAAACACTCAAGGAGAGGTCAACGGAGGCTTTCCTTGGAGCAGGTTTGTCCGATTCTCCATTTCAGGTTGCAACGGCCGAGCTGCAGACTGGAGCCGAGACTGGGGCTTGGCTGAGGGGATCTCAGGAAGACCAGAGAGGGCTCAGTGGTAGCTGGTGTTGGCAGCAAGATAGCTGGAGGCTATGGAGGATGTTGTCACCTGGTGCTGGGTGGAGGATCAAAAGCGCGGAAGTGAGCTTCGTAGAAGAAATGTTCTGAAACTTGTGTTCTTGCCGCGCCTAGTGTTCTCCACAATCTGCTTGCTTGCTGCGTTCTTGAAGCTGTCATCACTTTGAGCAAGCGATCGAGAAGCAACCAATCTTTACTTGAGCGCTTGAAGGAGAGAACAAGTAGCTTGGAGTCCGACAGTGGGAAGACACGGAGAAGGGTTCTTGCGTGAGATCGCCACTGGGTGGAGCTCAGGGAAGCTAGCTGTGTTCTTGTCCTTGCTAAGTGGTTGAGTAAGATCTTTCTCGTAGTTTCTTTGTGCTTAAACTCTATTCTGTCTGAAACGCTGTGGAGAGGTTTCTCCACCGAGAAGGAGGTTGCATTATATCCGGTGAAACCGGGGCTTGATCTGCCGACGATCAAGGGATCGCCCACCTTAAGGGCACGCCAAGGAGTAGGGGCAAGTTATCCCCGAACCTTGTAAACCCTCTTGTTAGCGTTCTTGGCAGTTGTCTTTGTATTGATCTTGTCTCTGTTTTAGCTTACTGCACTTTCAGTTTCTTTTGTTTCTTCCGCTGCTGTGCTACTGATAAGTTAAGTGCAGGAAAATTGTTAATCGCAAGTGAAAAGTGATTGGCTATATTCACCCCCCCCTCTCTAGCCATCTCGTTTCCAACAAGTGGTATCAGAGCTTGGGGCTCTGTTTACGGCTTAACATCCAAGAGTTATCAACAAGATGGCTTTGAGAGAAGGCTTCTCCACCACCCGACCTCCATTCTTTGATGGCGCCGACTTTCAGTATTGGAGATCAAAGATGGAATACTATTTGAAGATGGATATCCATACTTGGTTCGCGGTGAAGGAGGGATTCATTCCTCCTAAGGATGACGAAGGCAAAGAACTCGAGTCTTCACGGTGGACTGCCGAACAAACAAGAAAGAGTGAAGCCGACGCGAAGGCGGTTGTCACTCTACAATGTGGCATGAACAAAGATCAACTCATCAAAGTTGGTCCTTTCACAAGTGCCAAGGACCTGTGGAACAAACTCATTGAGCTTCACGAAGGCACCCGGGACTCTAGAATCGCAAAGAGGGATTTGTTCCTCAACCAACTTCAAAATCTCTCCATGAAGGAGAATGAGTCGGTAAGTGAGCTTCATAGTCGTTTCAAGGAAGTCCTCAATGGGCTTCATTCAATTGATGAAAAGGTCGAGAACCGCGACCTTGTGAGGTATGTTTTGAAAGCATTTCCAAGGAATGCTTTGTGGTCATCTATGGTGGATGCCTACAAAGTATCCAAGGATTTATCTATTGTAAAATTAGATGATTTATTTTGTGAGATGGAGTTGCATGAAATGGCTAACAAAGGCCCCAAGGAGAAGGGGATTGCCTTAGTTGCAGGGGACCGGACCAACAAGAAGAAGAAGGAGAAGGAGGTCTCATCATCTTCATCCTCTTCCGAATCCGAGTCTAATTCTGAGGAAGATGGCAGTGGCTCCTCTTCATCTGAGATGGCAAACTTTGTGAGGAGGATGATGCGAAGGGATCGACGTTTCAAAAGTAGAGGTAACACTAGTGAATCCAAACTTGATAAGAATAATGCATCTTGTTTTGAGTGTGGTAGGAAAGGGCATTTCAAGAATGAATGTCCAGGAGGAGAAATTCAAAAGAAAAGAAGAAAAATCCAAGAAGAAGAAGAAAGCTTTGAAGGCTTCTTGGGATGAGTCATCCTCTAGCTCATCCGATGATGAAAAGGAGGAGAAGAGCACAAGGCAAGTGGCTCTCATGGCTCTTGGAGAGGAGAGCAGTGATGAATCTTCAAGCTCCACAAACACGGCTTCATCATCTTCGGATGATGAAGAGGTAACTTCTCCCGAGCTTGAAATGTGTTATAGAGCAATTGCATGTTTAACTAGTATGCTTAAGAAATCCAAAAACAAAGTTAAAGCATTGCAATTAGAAATTGATCAATTGAAGGCATCTAGAGATGATAACATTGATGATTTGCATGTTGAATTACTAGAAGATGAAATTAAATCGTTGAAACATGAGATTGTAAGTTTGAAGTCCTCTAAGGTTGAGGAAATCAGTGATTTGCATGATAACTTGTTAGTAGAGGAAAACCAATCGTTGAAGAGTGAAGTTGAGAAGCTCAAGAATATTCTTGGGAAATTCTCAAATAGCTCTAAGACCCTAGATATGATCCTAAATGCCCAAAGGGCAGTCTACAATAGGGCCGGTATTGGTTACCGCCCTAAAGAACCCTCATTTGTGTCTCTCATGTCTAGGACTGACATGGGTGCCTAAGTCATGTTTAGTTGATGCTTTAGGTCCCAAGGTTTGGGTACCTAAAACTTCTATTTTTCGAATTGTGTAGGTTATGATTGAGGGGGAGCACCTATCAACTTGGTTCGTTGATAGTGGATGCTCCAAACACATGACCGGGGATAGATCATTGTTTACCACACTTCACAAGAAAAGTAGAGGTAATGTATCATTTGGTAACAATGGTAGTCTTAAGGTCATAGGAATAGGAGACATTCAAATATCCGAATGTCTTAGAATCTCAAATGTCCTTCTAGTCAAGGGGATGAAATTTAATCTCCTAAGTGTCAGTCAATTGTGTGACACGGGTTACACAATTGACTTCCAACCAAGTCAATGTCTAGTTAGACAAAATGACACCTTGGACACGGTACTAGTAGGAGCAAGAGTAGACAATATTTATCAAGTTTCATTTAAAAGTGCTACTAATGCTTTTGCTAAGTGTCTCATGTCAAAAGAAGAAGAGTCCACCCTTTGGCACCGGAGGTTAGCACATGTGAACATGAAGAACATCCGGAAGTTGGCCACCAAGGGACTAGTCCAAGGCTTACCAAGCATCAAGTATGAAAAAGACAAATTATGTGATGCATGTCAAATGGGTAAGCAAACAAAATCTGCACATAAAGGTAAAAGCACTGTAAGTACTTCCAATGCATTAGATTTACTTCACATGGATCTATTTGATTGTAGTACCATTATATCATTGAATGGAAGTAGATATTGCTTTGTGATTATTGATGATTTCACTAGATATACATGGACCTACTTTTTGAAATATAAGGACCAAACCTTAGATATTTTCATTTCTTTTTGTAGAAGAGTTGAAAATGAGAAATCATTAACAATTAAGACAATTAGAAGTGATCATGGAGGTGAATTTCAAAATCAAAGGTTTTTAGAATTTTGTCAAGATAAGGGTTATAGACATGAGTTCTCTACTCCTAGAACCCACAACAAAATGGTGTTGTAGAGAGGAAGAACCGTGTACTTCAAGAGGTTGCACGAAGCATGCTCAATGAGTACTCACTCCCGAGTTACTTATGGGCCGAAGCTGTAAATACAGCTTGCTATGTGCAAAACAGAGTCCTGATTCATAGGTTTTTAGGAAAGACTCCCCATGAACTTTGGTTTGGAAAACCACCTACGGTTAAACATCTTAGGGTGTTTGGTTGTAAGGTGTTCATCCTAAACACCAAGGATCACCTTGGAAAGTTCACGGCAAAGGCTGATAAAGGGATACTAGTCGGGTACTCCCTCGTTAGCAAAGCCTACCGAGTGTATAACAAGAAGTCTAGATTAGTTGAAGAGTCTGCTGATGTGGTCTTTGAAGATGTTCCAAAATCAAGTGACCAATCAGAAAATGTAGGAGGAGTTCAACTTGAACTTAGGAGACTAAGTTTGAATGAAACTCCAAGTGTTGTTGATGGTGATGAGTCCGATGACGGTGAACCTAGACAACCTACTGATCAGCCGGATCCTGAGGCTGAACTTGTGTCTAGTGAACCTGTTCAAGAAGCACCACCAACTCCAAGGCAAACTAGATTAGCCTCTAGTCATCCCCAAGATCAAATTGTTGGAGACATCCATCAAGGGGTTAGAACTAGATCATTCTTCCGGAATGAGGCTAATGAAGTTGCTCTAATTTCCGAAATTGAACCTAGAAAAATTGATGAAGCGTTAAATGATCCCGATTGGATCATTGCAATGCAAGATGAACTAGGTCAATTCGAGAGGAGTCAAGTTTGGGACTTAGTCCCTAGACCCAAGAAGACCTCCATTATTGGAACCAAATGGGTCTTCAAGAACAAATTGAACCATAAGGGAGAAATCATTAGAAACAAGGCACGCTTGGTAGCTAAGGGCTACAGTCAAGTTGAAGGCCTTGATTATGATGAGACTTATGCTCCCGTGCACGATTAGAGTCCATCCGATTGATGCTAGCATTTGCAGCACATCGTGGTTTCAAATTATATCAAATGGACGTCAAATCAGCCTTTCTAAATGGTTTGATTAAAGAAGAGGTCTATGTCGAACAACCTCCGGGGTTTGAGAGTACCGAATTTCCAAACCACGTGTTCAAGCTCAAAAAGACACTTTATGGCCTTAAACAAGCACCCCGGGCTTGGTATGAGCGGTTGTCGACATTCCTAGTTGAGAAGGGCTTCGTTAGAGGCCAAATAGACCCTACACTATTTCTACGAAGAGATGGTGATAATATATTTGTAGCCCAAGTATATGTCGATGACATAATCTGTGGCTCAAACAATAAGGGCTATTTGAATGAGTTCATTGGACACATGGAGAGTGAGTTTGAAATAAGTCTAGTGGGAGAGTTGACTTTCTTCCTTGGACTTGAAATCAAGCAAACTCGCGATGGTATCCATGTGCACCAATCAAAGTATACACAGGAAATGCTTTAAAAATTCAATATGAGTGATTCGAAAGAGGTAACCACTCCCATGGCTACAAACACAAGATTAGACAATGATGAGAGTGGTAAACCCGTTGATCTAACTCAATATCGAAGCATGATAGGTAGTCTGCTATACCTCACAGTCAGTCGACCAGATATACTATTTGTTGTAGCTATGTGTGCTAGGTATCAAGTTTGTGCCAAGGATTCTCATTTAATTGCTGTAAAGCGAATTTTGAGATATCTCAAGGGCACAATTGGTGTAGGTCTTTGGTATCCCCGTACCGAATCTTTTGATTTGATGGGCTATACGGATTCCGACTACGCTGGATGTAAGTTGGACCGGAAAAGCACTAGTGGGGGCTGCCAATTCTTAGGTTCGTCCTTAGTAAGTTGGTCGAGTCGGAAGCAACATTGTGTTGCTCTTTCCACTACCGAGGCAGAATATATCGCCATGGGAGAGAGTGTATCGCAATTGTTGTGGATGATTCATACCCTAGAGGACTATGGATTGAGTTATAAGGGTGTGCAAGTGTTATGTGATAACATTAGCACAATTAACTTAACCAAGAATCCAGTCCATCATTCTAGGACAAAACATATTGAAGTAAGACACCACTTCATTAGGGATCATGTAGCTAGGGGGAACATCATACTCTCTCATGTAGAGTCAAAGTCTAACCTAGTTGACATTTTCACTAAACCACTTCCCGAAAATGAATTTAGTTTCCTAAGACGGGAATTGGGAATGTGTCGCGCTTCATGATTTTCAAATTGCATTCAAAACCCTTCATGATTATTTCGAAATTGTTGGGAATCAATTGGGTAACTTTGGGGACATCTCACACAAACTATAAGGTTTACCAAAATGTTTTTGTTTGCTAGACATGGGGTGAGATGTTAGGATCAACTCAATTTCTCAAAATGTCAATGCATCCCTTGAAAGATTAAGTTGACGAGATAATAATCACGGTGGTGACCAAGTATGGGGAAAACCATTGCATAACATATGTGTATATGGCTTTATAATCATACTTGGGCATTCCAATCAAGGCAACTTGATTGGAACATTGGATTTGACTCAAACTTGAATGAATTTGCTTGATTGATTGTTGATTGAGTTTGACTCCATTTGTATGGGTCAAAGTGATTGTTGAACCTATAAGGACCTTTGATTCTTGTTAAGGGATCAATTTTAGTCAGGAAATCATGTCCAAGTTCAATAAAGTTCATCAGATCTCGTTGGAAAGTTTCAGAAATTCTGAAACTGAACATTTCAGTTCGTATCAGGGATTCCCAGGAACCCTGATCGGTCACCGGACCGATCAGGCATAGGGCTGATCGGTCCCTGGACCGATCTGGCTTGTCCATGTGGTGTTCGGTCCACAGACCAATCAGCGAGGCAAGCTGTGATCTTCCCGAATTTGACTAAGTGTACTGAGCTAGCCTGGATCGGTCAGGGACCGATCTGGCACCCTATGGTGATCGGTCCACTGACCGATCAGGGAGCCCAGCAGTTTTCCTCCAGACCCTACTATTCGTGTCCTGATCGGTCAACCGACCGATCAGAAGCGCGTCTGATCGGTCACCCGACCGATCAGGATACGCTCAGTCCGATCAGGCTGTAGCCTGATCGGTCTGCGTGCGATCAGATCGAACGGTGATCCGTTCAAACGCACTAAATTCTGGTTGGTGGACCGATCCACCAACCGATTAATTTCGCAAAACCCTTTTCAGCACCGAACCCTAGCGCCGAAACTCCTCATCTGCGCGACCTTGCTTGAGCAAGAGCACTCTCCTGCGTCTCTCCCACTTCGTGCGTGCGATTTCTTGCGGAGATCCCTACTGGTGTCTTCCTGTTCCCTGCGAGCTCTCCACTTATTCCAAGCTCTCTGCGTCCGAGAGTTTCTATTGCGCAGGCCTCTTTCTCTCTCAACTTGAGGAACTAGCTTTCTCCTCCCTTGCGCAACCTCACCCATGGCGCCTAAGTAAGTCTTGATTTCAGTTTTTCTACAAATCTCTTCATGGATTATATGGATATGAAGCTAACCATGGTTTTTGTTCTTGTCCTTGCTGGTGTACCGTGATCATGTTTTGCCTACCGTGACCTTACTTTTTCACCTTATGTCTATGATCGAATCTATCTATCTTTTGATTGGGTATCATCTTATATGATCAATTCTTGTTTTGTTTGATCAATCGTATCAAATAAATTGAATTCTGTGTCATGACCAATTCAACCCCCTATAGAAAGTCTTCTAAGGGCAAGGAGATTGGGGACGGCAGCTCAAGGGGGAAAACCCCTGCTGCATCTGAACCTTCCATACGGCCACAGCCCTCTTCTAGCTCCAGATTCCCGAACGCGGCCTATGAACAGGCCTTCCAAGCACGGACATTCAAACTATTACCCTGCCGTTCAATAGATGTCTCATTCTTAACTGAATATTGTCCATCAGTCATGGAGATTGTCCTTCACTACAATCTTGGTTTTCTTCTCTCTCTTGAAAGGACCATCAACTATGACCTAGTCTCGGAGTTTTACAATAACCTTCAGCAGGGTCCTCAAGGCGGTTTCGAGTTTACCACTCGAGTCGCCAAACGGACTCTTGATTTTTCCTATGACATACTTGCCGGGTTTCTGGGTGGTCGACGATCGCCAAACATGTATTCACTCTATCCCGAGCTTCCTAATCCCCTGCTAGCACCCTTTGAAGATGTTACTCCTGACTCCATTCATCAGTATTTCTTTGGTTATCCGCGTCCAGACGGTCTTGATGAGCTTGGCCCTGACTTTCCTACTTTTGCTGCACTGCGTCTCTCTCCCACTAGCTACATATTATTCAAGATCATCACGAATTGTATCCTTCCAATCACCTCCAAACCTTTAGCTGAGATTCGACCCTATCACTGCCTGATGCTCTACGGCATGCACAGCCGTTTGGACTTCGATATCATGGAGAGCATCTTCCAGTCCATCTTATCTTATCGAGAGCCCAGCCGCCGCACCGTCTACATGCCTTTTGGGCACGTCATCACCGATTGGCTCATGTCAGTTGGTGTTGATGTCACCAAGGGCCGGACGGTGCCTATGGTCCGACAGGACTGCAAACTTGGCCGGCGAGCTTTCGCCAAGTCTGGCATCATTGTTCGGGGGCCCGATCGGATGTTGATCTGGAAAGATGGTAGGGTCCTTGGTGAGTTACCTAGGGGAGGTCCACAGGGTCAGGCGCCAGCCGCTGCTGCTGCTGATGATGACTATGACGAGCCGGATCCAGATCTCCAATAGTAGATTTCAGAGCTAGATCAGACGCTACAGGAGCTTATTCAGTTCAGGGAGGCAGATCGTGAGGAGTTTCGATCAGGTTTTCGCTCCATTGATTTCCGACTGACCGGGATCGAGACCCAGGTCTCGGGGACCCGTACCCTCCAGCAGACATGGTATGATGAGTGGCGCAGCCACATATTTCCAGGAGGTGTACCTTTATCGAGTACTGCGCCAGGGTCCTTTGCTCCTACTGATACCACGATGGCCGATCTCGTGCACGATGAGGATCCCCCCGCTGATGCTTGAGCTTGGGTGTTTGCTGTTCTTTTTCCATGCTTTGTGCACTTGACCATGTTTGGTCTGTTTGACTATTGGGTTGTATGCTCTTTTTGACTTGCTTAGTGTGGCCTTGTGTCGCACGTATATTGCTACTTGTTTGGATGTTGTATGCCTTGACTTGTCTTACATTGCCTCACATGCTTATTTATTTTGAGTATGCCTATTGTTGATGCCATGTTGTTTTATGAGTTTTATCTGCATGTTTGCTAAATTGTCGTGTTCATGCTTACAATGCCATGTCTACCTGATTCATATACATGTTATGGCATGCTTTGCGAGTTGATAATCCGTGTTCATATGATGCATGTGATTGCTATATCTTGCTCTATCTTTTTCATATGTGTTCGTATGGTTATCCAACAACCTATCACATCTTTGTTGATTTGGGATACCCCTAGGGTTGAGGGGGAGCCTGTTTAAAACTTAACAGCCCGTCTAGACCCTTTTCGTGTTCGACAAAGGGGGAGAATGTGGATTGGTTAAGTTTAGGATGCTCATGTTGTAGGGGGAGGATCTGGATTCCCCTATGATTCCAAAGTTGAGCTATTGATTGAGAATCCCTAAACTTAAAATCGGATTGTCAAACAACAAAAAGGGGGAGATTGTTGATGCAGTCTTGCCCTGATTGGTGTTTTGGTGTTGACATCGATTTTAGTTTAGGTTGATTATGATTATGATTAAGTCCTGGTCGGGGATCAGGCATGATATGGAAAATCTTAACCTGAAGGGTTAGGTGTTGGAAAATCCTAGTCTGGGAGGCTAGGTGTTGGAAAATCCTAGTCTGGGAGGCTAGGTGTTGAAAAATCCTAACCTGGAGGGTTAGGTGTTGGAAAAGTCCTAATTCGGAAGGGTTGGGTGAAAAGTCCTAGCTTGGAGGGCTAGGTGAAAAGTCCTAACTTGGAGGGTTAGGTGCAATTTCCCATCCCGGAGAATCAGGTGAAAAAGTCCTGGCTTGGAGGGTCAGGTGCCTAGCTTGGAGGGCTAGGTTGGATGAAGTTCTAACTCGAAAGGGTTGGGTGAAAAGTCCTAGCTTGGAGGGCTAGGTGAAAAGTCTAGCTTGGAGGGCTAGGTGAAAAGTCCTAACTTGGAGGGTTAGGTGCAAATTCCCAACTTGGAGGGTTAGATGGAAAAATCCTTAGCTTGGAGGGCTAAGGTGGATGAAGCCACTAGCTTGGAGGGCTAGGGTTGAGTCTCTGGATCGATCTGGTGACCGATCAGGGACATTGGCATGCTGCTCCTTAGTGGATCGGTCCGGTGACCGATCCAGCTATGTCTGATCGGACTGGTGACCGATCAGGGAGCACACAGTGAGGTTGGGAACCTACTGTGTGGCTCCTGATCGGTCCAGTGACCGATCAGGGAGCAGGCTGCTTCCTCACTACCTTACACCTGATCGGTCTGGTGACCGATCAGGGAGTAGGAAGTGAGTAAGTTCCCTTGCTGATCAAAGTCCTGGATCGGTCTGGTGACCGATCAGGGATCTTGGATCTGATTAAAAAATCACTGTTCATATGTCCTGATCGGTCTAGGTGACCGATCAGGCTTCACTCTGATCGGTCTGGTGACCGACCAGGCTTCATCCTAATCGGTCTGGTGACCGATCAGGCCTGTGTTGCCATAAGAGCTGGGAATCCCAGCACTACAGTAGATCGGTCTGGTGACCGATCCACAAATCCTGGATCGGTCCAGTGACCGATCACTTTAATTCAAATGCACTGTCAGACGTGGTCAGAGCGTCTGATCACATCCGATTCGCTGATGTTTGCTTCTGATATCTGATTTACTGGATGATTTGCTGCTCTAACAGTCTGATTAAGCTGCAGGTGACAGGGGAGGATTCAAACACTCAAGGAGAGGTCAACGGAGGCTTTCCTTAGAGTAGGTTTGTCCGATTCTCCATTTCAAGTTGCAACGGCCGAGCTGCAGACTGGAGCCGAGACTGGGGCTTGGCTGAGGGGATCTCAGGAAGACCAGAGAGGGCTCAGTGGTAGCTGGTGTTGGCAGCAAGATAGCTGGAGGCTATGGAGGATGTAGTCACCTGGTGCTGGGTGGAGGATCAAAAGCGCGGAAGTGAGCTTCGTAGAAAAAAGATTCTGAAACTTGTGTTCTTGCCGCACCTAGTGTTCTCCACAATCTGCTTGCTTGCTGCGTTCTTGAAGCTGTCATCACTTTGAGCAAGCGATAGAGAAGCAACCAATCTGTACTTGAGCGCTTGAAGGAGAGAACAAGTAGCTTGGAGTCCGACAGTGGGAAGACACGGAGAAGGGTTCTTGCGTGAGATCGCCACTGGGTGGAGGTCAGGGAAGCTAGCTGTGTTCTTGTCCTTGCTAAGTGGTTGAGTAAGATCTTTCTCGTAGTTTCTTTGTGCTTAAACTCTATTCTGTCTGAAACGCTGTGGAGAGGTTTCTCCACCGAGAAGGAGGTTGCATTATATCCGGTGAAACCGGGGCTTGATCTGCCGACGATCAAGGGATCACCCACCTTAAGAGCACGCCAAGGAGTAGGGGCAAGTTATCCCCGAACCTTGTAAACCCTCTTGTTAGCGTTCTTGGCAGTTGTCTTTGTATTGATCTTGTCTCTGTTTTAGCTTACTGCACTTTCAGTTTCTTTTGTTTCTTTCACTGCTGTGCTACTGATAAGTTAAGTGCAGGAAACTTGTTAATCGCAAGTGAAAAGTGATTGACTATATTCACCCCCCCCCCCTCTCTAGCCATCTCGTTTCCAACAGGGTTGACATCTGGCAAGAAATTTGGTAGGTCTAGAGGACTCGATACTGAGCAAGTGGAAGTCCTGGCAAGCCGTCCAATGTCAAGCAGTAAAGTCCAAACAAGTCTGGGAGATCCGATGTTTGGCAGCTGAGTTGAGGTAAGCTTCTTGAGGAGAGTGCAGTGAGATCGTGTCCCGATGGAACAACCTTAGGCATCGATCCAACTAGAGAAACCTAAGGAGATTTCTATTTTGAGATCAGAACACGTCCTATTGTCGCATACTCATGCATATTATATATGTTTCCATGCCAACTTTTCTATGTTGAGATCAGAACACGTCCTATTGTCGCATACTCGTGCATATTATATATATTTCCATGCCAACTTTATTTTGCAAGGTTAATTCTTGATATATTATTTGTGTTGTACTAACAAATTCATGCAGATTAGTCAAAGAAAATTGACTGAGGGTTCGGTCAACTGAATGAGTGGATCAGTCGACCGAACCATCCACTATACCAGATTGGGAAGATTTTAGATGAATCAGTTGACTGATCATCAGGATTAGTCGATGTATCCATTTTTGGTATACGCGGATTTGAAAAAAGAAGCTTTATCCGTCGACTGATAAGAAGGTTATGTTGACGGATCATATTTATTACACCGCCAGTCAAGCACAGCCGAGCAACGAATACAAGAAAAGACGCAAGATTCCGTCGACTAAACAAGAGGTTCAGTCGATCGATATGTTCGGTCTACTGAACAGTTTTTCCGTCGATCAAACACTGCCTATATAAGGAGCTCGAGACCAATGCACTAAACACAACTGCTGTCATGCCCCCGAGGAGTCCCACATGTCCGATGGCAAAAGGATAACATCTCCCCTGTACGATGGACAATCTGAATCATTTGTACATGGCTTACATCACCTCGACATAATCCTTGGCCCACACGACCGAAAATATAACAGAAGAAAGAAAATGAGCATCACAAGCAATACCAGACTTGCCAAACTACTGTGTCGACATGACTAACATCACAAACACAATACCAGACGCTCCTCCGAAGCACAACAAGCACACAACCACATGATAAGAAAACTAATATATAAGTCCACTGAGCCAGAAATAAAATACAACACCATAAGATGAAAAACACAAAATAAATCGTCACTAAAGGAAATAGTCATCGTCGATGGAAGGGGGGATTGGCTGTCGGACCTCTCATGGCAACTTTAAGTATCATCCTGAAAACATAAAATAAAGCAAATGGGAGTGATCAGTCCGAGCGAACTCTACAGGTATAATAAGATATGCATGACATCAAAAAGTTATACAAATAGTATAGAATGAAGTTGATACAGTCTCATAATGATATCAGAGATCCTATAGGGAAGTAGATATAGTATAAAACATAATTGAAGTATTGTATGAAATGTACATACCAAAGCCAACCAATCCTATAGGGATATATATCAGAGATCCTCGATAACTGAAGTAATCCAGTGGGTGATGTGTTACTTAGTATCATGCACTATTCTAGCTTGCACGGTTGCATAGCTATCCCTTGGCTTCCTTGTGGTTGAGACGGATCGACAGTCATAATGGATCTCGGTCACTCAAGGGTTAGTAGTTGTCAGTGTGTGTGCAGTTTGCCCTGTCGTGCCACGCTCGACCACTCAAGGGTAGTGGTAGATCTAAGCGGGGTGTAAGCATGGATCCCCCCTCTCTTCGATATTACAAGGGGATGAGAGTGGTGCCCCCCCATCTGTTGGGTAGGAGTGTGGTACTCCGCCTGTATCCTGTCCATTCGTCCACTCTGGAGTAGACCCGACCCGACCAAGGGTCGGTCCAATCTGGACCCGGCCCGGGTCAATAGGCCAGGTGGCCTACTGACCTGGTTAGCCGGGTGGAACCAGAACTGGGCCGGTAGGATGCAGGGCTGGTTCCGATTCAAGCTGTCGTTAAACAGGCGGCCTGCTGGTTCAGCAAATTTTTTTCGCTCGTTGGAACCGGCGGTTCTAGCGGTTCGGAGCCATTTGACATTTTTTTATTTTTTTTTAATTTTTTTTCAATCGTTAAGATCATTTAACAGCTTCTTGATCAATGGCTATGATTTAGTGACTGTTATGATCCAAACTCTATTAATAGGGAGTTCATTTTATCATTTCCACATATATCTTCTCTACTCTCATTCTCAACTTCATATTCTCTATGCGTTTTTGACTCCATCTTTCGATAACAATCGAAGAAGGTCACGGAGATTCATCATCTCGATCATGGAGGGAAAAAATAGCGCAAGAGGATCCCGACATTCAAATTCAATTCACTGATGATGAGACCGATGTCCAACCCTAGCTCCTTCCAATGCTCGAAATACAAGAAAGTACCAATGCAAATACTTCTAAGGTTCGGGAAAATCCTCCTCTAGAATCTTCTATTTTCACTAAATATTTTAAGAATGTTACTCTTCCGTCAGGAGAATTGCGTGTAAAATGTAAGCACTGTAATGCTTCCTATAAATTCCAAGTCGGTGGCGGCTTGGGTCGTTGAAACGACATGTAGAAACGAAGCATCTGACGGAATATGGACTCGTCCGCTCTCAAACATAATTATCTAGATTTTCTAGCAGTAGTAGTATTAATTTCGATTTATTTTTATATTCTGATAATAAATTAAGAGAATCATTAGCTAAATTTATTTCTGTAGAACATCTTTCTTTTAGTTTTGGATCTAAATGGATATTTGAAGATTTTTATAAAAAATCTCTTAATCCATGTGCTAAATGTATTTCTATGATTACACTTACTCGTACAATTAAAAGATTAGTAAAACAAGGAAAAAAGAATTTAATTGATGAATTTAGTAAATTAAATAATAAAGCTTCTTTATGTTCCTATTCTTGGACTAATCATTAGCAAACTCATTCTTATATGGGTGTGACTTGCTACTGGATTGATAACTCTTGGATCATCTAAAAAAGATTAATAGCTTATAGAGTTTTTAATTAATCATATACTGTCCATAACATTACACAATTATTATATTTAATTTTAGAAAAATATGGATTGACTCATAAAATATTTTCAATATCATTAAATAATGCTAGTTCTAATACCGCTTATATAAATGAATTAAAATTTGTGTGCCAACCTGTTATTGGAGGTTTATTTTTTTATATTCATTATGTATGCCATCTTTTAAATTTATATGTTCAAGCTGAATTAAATCTTTTAGAAAATTATATTAATCTAATTAGAATCGCAATTTCATATTTATGATCGCATCCATCTACGATGAAACAATGAGATAGGTTTTGCAAAGCTAATGGAATGAGATATAAAAAATTTCTACGTGATGTACCAACACATTAGAATTCAACATATCAATTATTACAAGATTCATGCCAATATAAAAATTTATTATGTTTATTTTTTACACAAAATAGTAATACTAATATATATTTATTTTCACAATAATAGAATATTTATAGTAATATTTGTTAAATTTTAAATGTATTTAACAATGCAACCTAATAACTTTTCGTTATTTATTATCTCACATCTCATTTAATTTTAGTGAATTTTTCTAGTATAGTATTAGTATTAAATGAACATATTAATAATAAAGCTTTAGCTTCTTGTATATTAGTTATGAAAACTAAATGGGAAAAATATTTTTATTTTATTCCTAAAATTTATTTAATTGGATTTACTTTAGATCCTAGATTTAAATTAAAAGTTTTATAAGAAATGTTAATTTGATGCTTTAATTTCTATTAAACATTATTCTTCTCCTGATCAAATTAATATTATATATAATATTAGAAATTATTTATATGATCTTTATAATTAATATTTGTTAGGACCAAAAAGAATTTAGATATCTCCACAATGACATGATATTGTCCACTTTGGGCCTAAGCCCTCATGGTTTTGCTCTTGGGCTCTCCCAAAAGACCTCATGTCAATGGAGATATCATTATTCCTTATAAGCCTATAATCTTTCCATGTGTTTTCGATGTGGGACTAAGTTTGCAATCTTGCAACCCCTAACAATCTCCCCCTCAAACAAAGGACCACATGCCCCCACCACAAGCGGAAACCCTTTCCCTTTTTTGATGTCTGATGCTCAATCCACCAGGATTTTCTGCCCCTCGGTCCACCTGACCTACTAGGACTTCACCACCTAGCTGCAACTAGAACTGGTCCTCTTGATCAAGACACGGGAGCTCACATCCTTTATTTAAGGCTTAACGCACATGGTTAGATCTGGATCATAAAGAGCGACCTGGCTCTAATACCACTTGTTAGTGTTGATACAGTCTGACCCTGATTGTTATTTTGGTGTTGACACCGATTTTAGTTTAGGTTGATGAGATGATTGGGATTAAGTCCTGGTCGTGGACTAGGCATACCTAGTGGAACTAGGTTTGATGAAAGTCTGGCTTGGAGGGTCAGGTCCTAGCTTGAGAAGCTAGGTGGATGAAATCCTAACTCGGAGGGTTAGGTGTGGAAAAGTCCTAACCTGGAGGGTTAGGTGTGGAAAAGTCCTAACCTGGAGGGTTAGGTGTGAAAAGTCCTAACTTGGAGGGCTAGGTGTGGAAAAGTCCTAACCTGGAGGGTTAGGTGTGAAAAGTCCTAGCTTGGAGGGCTAGGTTGATGAAATCCTAACTTGGACGGTTAGGTCCTAGCTTGGAGGGCTAGGTGTGGAAATTCCTAACTCGGAGGGTTAGGTGATTGGAAATCCCGGTGAGTGAAGTCGGGTCTTGGTGAGTGAAGCCAGGTTGACTGAAATCCCGGTGAGTGAAGCCGGGTCCTGGTGAGTGAAGCCAGGTTGACTGAAGTCCTGGTGAGTGAAGCTGGGCACGGAGTCTTGGTCCGTGGGACTGAGCACAAGTCAGTGGAGGCTGGGAGCCAGTTCTCTTGACTTAGAGTGGGATTGGCCTAGCCTGGATCGGTCTGGTGACTGATCAGGGAAGTTGGCACGAAGTTCCCTTGTGGATCGGTCTGGTGACCGATCCAGCTATGACTGATCGGTCTGGTGACCGATCAGGAAGCATACAGTGAGTTTGGGAACTTACTGCTCGGTTCCTGATCGGTCTGGTGACCGATCAGGGAGCTTAGAGTTCACTTCCTGCTCAGGTCCTGATCGGTCTGGTGACCGATCAGGGAGCATACAGTGGGTTTTGGGAACCTTACTGCTTCGCTCCTGATTGGTCCGGTGAACGAACAGGGATACTGTTCAGATCGTTCTGATGAACGATCAAGTGTCGCGAGTTCCTCACTATGACCGATCAAGATGGAGCATGATCGGTCTAGGTACGCCCTGATCGGTCTGGTGACCGATCAGGAGGTTTGGACTGCGAAGCTGGGAAATCACCCTGCAAAGGGGTGGATCAGTCTGGTGACCGACCCACGACTTGGGATCGGTCTGGTGATCGGATCCCGGAGAAGTCGCGATTTCTGATTACACGTTGGGGACCGATCAGGATGGAGCCTGATTGGTCTGAACCCACCCTGATCGGTCTGGTGACCGATCAGGAGGTTCTCTGATCGGTCCGGTGACCGATCACTTTAATTCAAACGCGCTGTCAGGCGCTCTGATCGCACTCTGATTCCTACTGATACTTGTTCTGAGCCCTCTGATGTTTGATCTTCTATTGATTTGCTGCTCTAATGTGCTGCTAAGTGTGCAGGTGACTTAGAGATCATCCAAGGGAAGTCAAACGAAGGTTTTCGATACAGCAGGTTTGTCCATTTGCTTCCGCAGGTTGTAACGTTCACTGGCACGAGCTGCAACAGCTGAGGAGCTGATGACCTGGGGCTCAACTGGAGGGGTTTCAGTGAGTCTAGAGGAGGTCAGGGGTAGCTGGCTGACTGCAGGTGAGCAGCTGGGAGCTGCTGTAGAGGAGCGTGTGACCTGGCGATGGAAGCTGATTAAGTTGTGTAGTGGAGGAGGAGCTGTAATGCTTCTGGCGACATCTCTGATTCTGCTTGTGCGATTACTGTGATCCATCTCTTGAGCAACTCTACTGTGAATCTTGACCAACCTTGTGATACTTGAGCACTTGGAAGAGAAATAAGAAGCTTGGCGAGTCCATCAGCTAGAAGACACGAGGAAGGGTGTTCTTGCGTGAGATCTGTGCTGAGTGGAGCTCGGTGAGAAGTTTGCTTATGTTCTTGAGGTTCTTTGTGCTTAGTAAGGTTTCTTCTTGTGTTTCCTGTACTTAATACTTCATCATCTTGAAACGCTGTGGAGAGGTTACTCCACCGAGAAGGAGGTTGCATTTTATTCGGATTTTCCGGGGCTTGATCTGCCGACGATCAAGGGATCGCCCACCTTAAGGGCACGCCAAGGAGTAGGGGCAAGTTATCCCCGAACCTTGTAAATCCTCTTTGTTAGCGTTTTCATTTGTCTTTCATTTCTGCACTTTGTTTTTGCTGTCTTGCTTCCGCTGTGCTACTAACATCCAACTGCAGAAGTGTAAAAGCGAAAGAAGTTTTGTGTCTCGCTACATTCACCCCCCCCCTCTCTAGCCATCCAAGTTCCAACAAGTGGTATCAGAGCTTGGGGCTCTGTACAAGCGGCTTAACATCCGAGAGTCAACAACAATGACCTTGAGAGAAGGTTTTAGCACTACCCGACCTCCCTTCTTCGATGGAGCAGATTTTCAATATTGGAGATCGAAGATGGAGTACTATCTAAAGATGGACATCAACACTTGGTTCACTGTGAAGGAGAGTTTTTCCCCTCCAAAGGATGATAAAGGAAAAGAATTGGAATCTTGGCGTTGGACGGCTGAGCAAACCCGGAAAAGTGAAGCCGAGGCAAAGGCGGTGGTGACTTTGCAATGTGGCATGAACAAAGACCAACTCATCAAGGTTGGTCCCTTTACAAGTGCAAAAGATTTGTGGAATAAGCTCATTGAACTCCATGAGGGCACCCGAGACTCAAGAATCGCCAAGAGGGATTTGTTCCTCAACTAACTACAAAACCTTTCCATGAAGGAGAGTGAAACGGTGAGTGAACTACATAGTCAGTTCAAGGAAGTCCTCAATGGTCTCCACTCTATAGATGAAAAGGTCGAGAACCGCGACCTTGTGAGGTATGTGTTGAAAGCTTTTCCAAGGAACGCTTTGTGGTCGTCCATGGTGGATGCCTACAAAGTTTCTAAGGATTTATCAATTGTAAAACTAGATTATTTATTTTGTGAAATGGAGCTTCATGAAATGGCTAACAAAGGCCCCAAGGAGAAGGGGATTGCCTTAGTTGCAGGAGAAAAGATTAAGAAGAAGAAGAAGAAGAAGAAGGAGAAGGAAGTCTCTTCATCTTCATCCGAGTCCGAGACCGAGTCCGATTCCGAGGAGGATGGCAGTGGGTCTTCTTCCTCTGAGATGACAAACTTTGTTAGGAGAATGATGAGGAAGAGCCGGCGCTTCAAGGGTAAAGGTAACCCTAGTGAAGTTAAGGTTGATAAATCTAACATTACTTGTTATGAGTGTAGCAAGAAAGGGCACTTCAAGAGTGAATGCCCAAAGCTAAAGAAAAAGGAGGAGAAATCCAAGAAGAAGGAAGATAAATCCAAGAAGAAGAAGAAGACCTTGAAGGCCACATGGGATGAATCCTCCTCAAGTTCATCCGATGAGGAGAAGGATGAGAAGAGTACTCGCCATGTAGCACTCATGGCATTGGAAGATCAAGAAAGCAGTGATGAATCGAGTGACTCCTCAAACGCGACTTCATCATCTTCGGATGATGAAGAGGTAATTACTCCCGAACTCGATAAATGCTATAGAACAATTGCATGCTTAACCGATTTGTTGAAAAAGTCAAAAAGAAAAGTTAAATCATTAGAAGTAGAGGTTGAACAATTGAAATCCTCTAAGGATGAGGATGTTGATGATTTACATATAGAAATGTTAGAGGATGAAAACAAATCTTTGAAGAGTGAAGTTGAGTGACTCAAGAGTGTTCTTGAGAAATTCTCAACTAGCTCAAAGACTCTAGACATGATCCTAAATGCCCAAAGGGCAGTCTACAATAGGACCGGTATTGGTTACCGTCCCAAAGAACCATCATTTGTGTCCTTAATGTCTAGGACTGATGTTAGACAATCTAAGACACCTAGGGGTCAAAGGAAAGTAGTCAAGGCATGGGTGCCTAAGTCTTGCTTAGTAAGTGCTTTAGGTCCCAAAGTTTGGGTACCTAAATCTTCTATTTTTCGAATTGTGTAGGTTGTGATTGAGAGGGAGCATCTATCAACTTGGTTCATTGATAGTGGGTGCTCCAAACACATGACCGGTGATAGATCATTATTCACTACCCTTCAATGCAAAAATAGAGGTAATGTTTCCTTTGGAAATAATGGTAGTCTTAAGGTTATAGGAATAGGAGACATTCTAATATCCGAATGTCTTGGGATTAAGAATGTCCTTCTAGTCAAGGGGATGACATTTAATCTCCTAAGTATCAGTCAATTGTGTGATGTGGGTTACACAATTGATTTCCAATCAAGTCAATGTCTAGTTAGACAACATGACACCTTTGACACGGTACTAGTAGGCACAAAAGTATATAACATTTACCAAGTTTCATTTAAAAGTGCTACTAATGCTTTTGCTAAGTGTCTCATGTCAAGAGAAGATGAATCCACCCTTTGGCACCGGAGACTAGCGCACGTGAACTTGAAGAATATCCGAAAGTTAGCCAACAAGGGATTAGTTCGTGGCTTACCAAGCATCAAGTATGAAAATGACAAACTTTGTGATGCATGTGAAATGGGTAAGCAAACAAAATCTGCACATAAAGGTAAAAGCACTGTAAGTACTTCTACCGCATTGGATTTACTTCACATGAACTTGTTTGATTGTAGCACTATTATATCCTTGAATGGTAGTAGATATTATTTTGTTATCATTGATGATTTTACTAGATATACATGGGCCTATTTTCTAAAGTATAAGGATCAAACTTTAGATGTTTTTATTTCCTTTTGTAGAAGGGTTGAAAATGAAAAATTATCAATAATTAAAACAATAAGAAGTGATCATGGAGGTGAATTCCAAAATCAAAGATTTTTAGAGTTTTGTCAAGATAGAGGGTATAGACATGAGTTCTCTACTCCTAGAACACCACAACAAAATGGTGTTGTAGAGAGGAAGAACCGAGTCTTACAAGAGGATGCACGAAGCATGCTCAATGGGTACTCATTACCAAGGTACTTGTGGGCCGAAACTGTAAACACAGCTTGCTACGTGCAAAACTGAGTCCTCATCCATAGATTCTTAGGAAAGACTCCTCATGAACTTTGGTTTGGAAAACCACCTACAGTTAAACATCTTAGGGTGTTTGGTTATAAGGTGTTTATCCTAAACACCAAGGACCACCTTGGAAAGTTCATGGCAAAGGCTGATGAAGGGATACTGGTCGTGTACTCCCTCGTTAGCAAAGCTTACAGAGTCTACAACAAGAAGTCTAGACTGGTTGAAGAGTCTTCTAATGTTGTTTTTGAAGAAATTCCCAAAGTAAATAATCAATCAGAAGATGTTGAAGGAGCTCAATTCGAACTCAGGCAACTGGGTTTGGATGAAAGTCCAAATGTTGTAGATGGTGGTGATGAGTCTGATGACGGAGAACCTAGACAACCCATAGATCAGCCGGATCTGAGGCTGAGCTTGTGTCTAGTGACACCATTCAAGAAGCACCACCTACACCAAGGACAACTAGGTTAGCCTATAGTCATCCCCAAGACCAAATTGTTGGAGACATCCATCATGGGGTTAGGACTAGATCATTCTTTAGGAATGAGGCTAATGAAGTTGCCCTAATTTTTGAAATTGAACCTAGAAAAATTGACGAAGCATTAAATGATCCCGATTGGATCATTGTCATGCAAGATGAACTAGGTCAATTCGAAAGAAGTCAAGTTTGGGACTTAGTCCCTAGACCGAAGAAGACCACCATTATTGAAACCAAATGGGTCTTCAAAAATAAATTGAACCATAAGAGAGAAATCATAAGAAACAAGGCACGCTTAGTAGCCAAGGGCTACAGTCAAGTTGAAGGTCTTGATTATGATGAGACCTACGCTCCCGTGGCACGATTAGAGTCCATCCGATTGATGCTTGCATTTGCAACACATCGTGGTTTCAAGCTATATCAAATGGATGTAAAATCGACCTTTCTAAATAGTTTAATAAGAGAAGAGGTCTATGTCGAATAACCTCCGGGGTTTGAGAGTACCGAATTCCCAAACCACGTGTTCAAGCTCAAGAAGGCGCTCTACGACCTTAAACAAGCACCCCGAGCCTGGTATGAGCAGTTGTCGACATTTCTAATTGAAAAAGGTTTTGTTAGAGGACAAATAGACCCTACACTGTTTCTACGGAGAGATAGTGATGATATATTTGTGGCCCAAGTATATGTTGATGACATAATTTGTAGCTCAAACAACAAGGGTTATTTAAATGAATTTATTGGACACATGGAGAGTGAATTTGAAATGAGTCTAGTGGGAGAGTTGACTTTCTTCCTTGGACTTGAAATCAAGCAAACTCATGACGGAATCCATGTGCACCAATCGAAGTACACTCAAGAGATGCTCCGAAAATTTAACATGAGTGATTCGAAGGAAGTTACCACTCCCATGGCTACAAACACAAAATTAGACAAGAATGAGAGCGGTAAACCTATTGATTTGACTCAATACCGGAGCATGATTGGTAGTTTACTATTCCTCACAGCTAGTCAACCTGATATACCTTTTGCTGTGGGTATGTGCGCTAGGTATCAAGTTCGTGCCAAGGAATCTCATTTAATTGCTGTCAAGAGAATTTTGAGATACCTTAAGGGCACAATTAGAGTTGGTCTTTGGTACCCCCGTACCGAGTCTTTTGACTTAATTGGCTATACCGATTCCGACTATGCTGGATGCAAGTTGGACCGGAAAAGCACAAGTGGGGGTTGCCAATTCTTAGGTTCATCTCTAGTTAGTTGGTCAAGTCGGAAGCAACATTGTGTTGCTCTCTCCACGACCGAGGCAGAATATATCGTCATGGGAGAGAGTATATCGCAATTGTTGTGGATGATTCATACACTAGAGGACTACGGATTAAGCTACAAAGGTGTGTGTTGGATCGAGAGAAACGATAGAGGGGGGTGAATATCGTAAAACATTTCGGATTGAAAAAGAGAATACGTAGCGGAAAAATTAAAACGAAAACCAGAACGCAAACACCAAGATTTTACTTGGTTCGGAGTCGCGGTCGGCTCCTACTCCAAGGCCCACGGTCGTTGACCGTTTACTGCGGGCAATTCTATATGTGCGCAAAACGGTTTACAAACAAATATTACAATTGCAGTACAGTAAATTTAAAAGGACAGCTCTTCGTTACCGACGTCCGTTGTGAAATGTATCTCGGAGCAGAGGGACGTCGTCGGCGCTTGTATCTCGAGTTGGGAGGTTTCCGGAGCAAAGCATTTGAGTAGAAGAGCGTATTGGCGTTGGAAGCAGTGATTGTTGAAGCCTTGGGGTCGAGGGGCTTTTTATAGCCTCCTGGGGCGCCCGAAACGTTGGGGGTGCCCCCCACGTGTCACTCGATCCGAGCAACTCTCGGTCAGCCCTTATCCCACTCGAATAGGGCTGAGAGTTGACTGTGGGGGCGCCCGGGACGCTAGGGGCGCCCTGGTTGACTCTTTCAGCGGGCTTCTCGGCTGGATGATCTTTATCCGCTTCGTTGGCTTAAGCCCGGGGCGCCCCGCCCAGTATGCTTCCAAAGCGTACTTTTGCTGAACTCATGTTTGGCTTTACTTAGGGCGCCCGGGTCCTTCCGGGCGCCCAACCCAGCTGCTGCCTCACTCCTTTGAGGCGTTCTGAGCTGCAGACACTCGTTCCTTCGGTCCTGCATCCAGGGTTAGTACCAAACAAGATAAAGCAACAATGTTAGTGATTCTTACAGCCGTAGCTGTCTTGGTTCTGACTTTGGGTCTCCAAAATGGAGCCCTAGGTCAAACCGACGCCTACTGTTCCCTCGACGGGGAACGCGTCCTCACCTACTCCTCTCAGGAGAATTTACCTGTTGCCAACCGGCTCCTCCGGTTGGACTTTTGCCCAGCAGTCCTTCGCCAGGTCTTCAATACCAAGCAATCCTTCGCCTGGTGCCCAGCAGTCCTTCGCCAGGTCTTCGTGTCCTGGCATTCCTTCGCCAAGTGCCTAGCAGTCCTTCGCTAGGTCTTCGACTCCTAGCAGCCCTTCGCTAGGTGCTCAGCAGCCCTTCGCTGGGTCTTAGGGTTCCGATGCCTACCAGTCCTTCGCTAGGTGCCTAGCAGTCCTTCGCTAGGACTTTGTTTCCTGGCAGTCCTTCGCCAGGTGCCTAGCAGCCCTTCGCTAGGACTTTGTTTCCTGGCAGTCCTTCGCCAGGTGCCTAGCAGACCTTCGCTAGGACTTCTTTCTGCACACTCAAGTAACTTTATTAGATCACAAATAAACTTAACTTTGAATCCTTTGCCAATATCAAAACAAGGTTCGATATGGTGCTTCCTGCACCAACAGTGTGCAAGTATTGTGTGACAACATTAGCACAATTAACCTAACAAAGAATCCAGTCCACCATTCTAGGACCAAGCATATTGAAGTGCGTCACCACTTCATTAGAGATCATGTTGCTAGAGGAGACATTGTACTCTCACATGTAGAGTCCAAATCAAATCTAGCGGACATTTTCACTAAACCACTCCCCGAGAATGAGTTTAGTTTCTTACGAAGGGAGTTGGGAATGTGTCACACTTCGTAGGATTAAAATGCATTCAAAACCCTTCATGATCATCTCAAAATTGTTGGGCAACAATTGGGTAACTTGGGGACATCTCACTCAAACTATAAGGTTTACCAAAACGTTTTTGTTTGCTAGAAATGGAGTGAGATGCTAGGATCAACTTAATTTCTCAAAATGTGATTGCATCCCTTGAGAAATTAGGTTGACAAGACAATAATCACTAAGTTGACCAAGTATGGGGAAAACCAATGCATAACACATGTGTACTTGGCTCCATGATCATACTTGGACATTCCAATCAAGGAAACTTGATTGAAAACCTTATATCGATACAAACTTATTTGAAATTGAGTGGATGTTTGTTGTTTGAGTTTGACTCCACTTGGGTGGAGCAAAGTGATTTGTCAAAACCATAAGGACTTTTGATCCTTGTTCAGGGATCAATTATAGTCATGGAAACACTTCCAAGATCGATAATATTCATCAGATCTTATCAGGAATCGATAGGAAATCTGAATCTGAAATTTCAGATCGTATCAGGAAAATTCAGGGAGCCTGATCGGTCACCGGACCGATCAGGAGGTTCACGAAATATCACGCAAACTCACTATACGCTCCCTGATCGATCAGCCGATCGATCAGGGTCTTGCCTGATCGGTCACCCGACCGATCAGAACCATGCCAGATCGATTAGGATGGCTCCTGATCGGTCTGGGCGCTCCCAGATCGAACGGTGATCCGTTCGATCACATTAAATTGCGGTTGGTTGACCGATCCACCAACCTATTAACTCTCATTTTCCCTTACTCCCAAGCCCTAGCCGACCAAAACCCCTCATCTTCTTCCTTTTTTCTCTACGCGTGAGCTCTTCTCCTTCCCGTGCGCGTGCGATCCGGCTAGGTTTCCCTGCAAGCTCTTCTCCTTCTTGCACCAAGTTAGGCGAGATCTGTGCAAGCTCAGCGGTCCCAACTTTCCATTTTTCATCTGCGAGTTTCTTGAAGTCTCTTTCTCACTCAAGTTCTTGAGCTCATCCCCTGCGTAAGTTCTCCTTAAAGCCCTCAGGATCTTCTCAATCAACTTGATGGCACCAAAGTAAGCATTTTGTGCGATTTTCTTTTGGTGTTTATCACTCTTACAGTTATCATGATTCTTGGAGCTAACCATCTTTTTCCTTGTGCTATCTGTTTGTGGTGTGATCTTGTCCCTGCCGTGACCTTTCATTAACATGATCAACCTCTATTGATTAAACCTAACTTCATTTGATCATCTTCTATTATGATTCATTTAATCAATGTCCTAAACTTCAAATTCCTTTTTCTTGTATCATGATTTAATCAACCCCATTTTTGTGCCGTGATCTTGTCTTAATTACCTGATCAAACTTTTGTTGATTCACTTCATTTGATCCAATAAATTGCCATGATTTCTTTTCAAATCCTTTAGGAAATCCACTAAGGGCAAGGAACCAGTTGAAGGGTCCTCCAAAGGCAAAGAGCCGGCTGAGGGTAGCTCACGATCCAGAGCTCCCTCATCCTCTTCAAATCCCCCTCATATCAGATTTCAAAATATTCATTACGCACTAGTCTTTCAATATCACACTTTCAAACTCATGCCCTGTCGGACTGTGGACCAAGCATTCATTTACGAACATTGTCCGTCGGTACGACAAATCATTGAGCACTACGAACTTCAATCTATTCTTTTCCTTGAGAGGCCAATCAACTTTGATTTGGTCTCCGAATTCTATAACAACATGGTCGGTGGAGAGGATACGGGGTGGAGGACCCGTGTCGCCAGTATCGACCTTAATTTTGATCTATCTGCTTTCACTACCTTTCTTGGCTGTCGCCAATCAGATAATGACTTTCCACTCTACCCTTACCTTCCGGATCCACTACCGGTTCCTTTCGATGGAGTCACTCCTGACTCTATCTACGAGTACTTCTTCAGCCATCCCAGGCCAGGGGGTCCCGATGAGCGCACCAGTGATTTCCCCACATTTGTGTTGGAAACCGGATGGCTAGAGAGGGGGGTGAATATAGCCAATCACTTTGACTTAGACACAAATCGAATTTCTGCACTTCACTTTGTTAGTAGCACAGCGGAAGTATGAACACAGAAAATGCAGAAACAGAAATTGAAGGGAAATAACTACAACTAGCAAGATCGCTAACAAGGAGGGTTTACAAGGTTCGGGGATAACTTGCCCCTACTCCTTGGCGTGCCCTTAAGGTGGGCGATCCCTTGATCGTCGGCAGATCAAGCCCCGGTGTTCACCGGATAGAAGACAACCTCCTTCTCGGTGGAGAAACCTCTCCACAGCGTTTCAATCACAGATAAATGTTTAAGCTCAATGAAACAACAAGAAAGATCTTACTCAAGCACTCAGCAAAGACAAGAACACAGCAAGCTTATTCCGAGCTCCACCCAGCAACGATCTCACGCAATGACTCCCTCCTTCGTGTCTTCTCACTGTTGGACTCCAAGCTCCTTGTTCCTTCCTCCAAGCACTCACGTAAGAGTTGGTTGCTCCTCAGATCTCAATGACTTGCTCAAAGAATCAACAGCCCACGCACAAAGCAAGTCAAGTGTGGAGAACACAAAATCGCAGCAAGAACTTCAGCAAGCTCGAACACTTGGAACTCAAAACTCTGCTTCAACCGAAGTCTCTTCTCTCTTTTGTTTCTCCACCAAGCATCAGATGACACCATCCCTGCAGCTCCCAGCTGCTCATCTGCCAACGCCAGCTACCACTGAGCTATCCCTGGACTCCCTGAGCTTCCCTCTGTTGGGACCGGGTGCTTGTCGACAAGGATACGAGTTCGTAAAATTTAAAATTTTTACGTGCAGCGGAAGAGTTTGCATAAAATAATTTCCTAAATTATTTTAACTTCGTATCTAGCATGCAATCTTATGGTGTGTTGACATAATCATAAAATAAAACTTTGCGGAAAAGTAAACTAATTTACTAAGTACCTCTCGTAACTCGAAGTAAGGGACGAGATCCAACCGTAGCGTCCCTTGGGAGCTCCGCCTCTATTCGCGTCCACGTCGAGTTCTCTTCGGGATGACTTCACAAAGTCACGAGTTTTGTGCCGACGAGAACTACTAGATTCTCGGAAGGCACAACTAGAAGAATAAGAGAAATAATGGAAAAACTAACCAACGAAGTAACGGAATCGAATTCCGGGAAGAGAGGAATCGCTATCCGCTTCTTCTTCTTCGTGTTCGGGTTCTCCTTCTTCTTTAATGCTCACGGCACCACCTCCTTGGTTGTGGTTGGGCGCCGGCCCTAGAGGAGCTAGGGTGCGCCGGCCCTAAGGGAGGAAGAAGAGAAGGAGGAGAGGAGAGATTAAGAGAGAGAGAGAGAGAATTCTTAATCTCTTAATTGGAATAAAGGGCTAGCCTTTGGTTCCTTTATATAGTAGCAACTCCTTTGCTAAGTCTCCCTCTAAACCGAATTAACGGAATTAACGGAATTGGTTATAAGAAATTTATCTTATAAATTTTCTTATTAATTATTCCGTTTAAACCAAGTCTTTATTATAAACTAATTTATAATAAAACTAATTCTTCTTCTCTTTAAATTATGGAATAAATTTTTATAAGAAATTTATAAACTTTCTTATTATGGAAAAATCAATTCATAATTGATTTTATAAAATTAAAATAAACCAATTCGTGGATTATTTTAATCTTCCATAAAAGAATAAATTTCTATATACAAATTTATTTATCCATAATTTATAAAATAAATCACACTAGATTTATTTTATTAATTAAACCAATTAAATTGGTTTTTCTCCTCTTATTTGGCCGGCCACCAAAGAGGGTTGGCCGGCCAAAACCAACCCAATAAACCGCGAATTAAACTCATTTAATTCGCCCAAAAAGCCTTCAAAAGACTTAGCCATTTTTGGCTTCCATTGCGCCTCTGACTAACTCAGATTCGACTTGTTTCTCTTGATCGGAAAATCCAATTTTCAACTCGTTTTAAATCCCTCGGATTACTCGTATTGCGTGTGACTAAATAGGCTTTCGATTTATGTTGGCCGTCTATAATTAACCCATTAATTATAGAACGATCATGAGTGGCACCTAGTAGTACATCATGATCCCCAATTAATCGAAAGATCAACGGTTTGACCTCAGAAGAAATTATTCTGAAACCCTTCAGCAGCTCTAATGAATCGTGCCTCATTCCCTTCACCACCTTATACCCACTTGGTTCAGGACACGGTCTATGGTGTCAGTCCCCACTAGGCTGACTACGTCACACCTAGCCCAAGTAGTGTCTTCCTCGTCCTTTGGATTTCTAATTACTCTCATGTATTTAAGAGACTCGCACTCTTAACATGATATGCTCTGGCCAGAGGCTTTGAGTAACAATCCGACGATAGGCCTGGGTATACATCTCCTCGCAAGGAGTGGTGAATCCTTTGTAGGCTGTTCAAACATCTTCGGGCACTTCGGCTTATACCCGATCATCCTGGGTCCACACCTCCTTGGAGATGCTTGCTTAAGATGTCAAAGTATAAGTCTCCATGACCAAGATGACTTGAACACCGCAAGTCAAAGGAACATCGCACTTAAGCCGCAGTAAGATCTTCATTGACATATCTACATGTAGATTCCCATATGAAGTCTTACAGCTAGTCACTCCAATGAACTAGTTCCCTTAACTAGCATCCATGTTTATCTCCGGACATCCCAATGTCACCAGCCAGTGAGAATCAGCTGATTAGAGAATAACCCATGCTAGTCTCAACAGAATTGATAGTGTCCGTTTTTATCAATTCATCGACTAGGGATAATTTCAATACTTCACAATTGCACATTAGAGATAATCACTAGTTGTGATCCCATCACAAATTCTCTTATGCTGTGAGTTGTATTGCGGACATTCAGTAGATGAGTTTAAGATCCCAATCAAATACACAAAACATGTATACTCAAATAGTGAATTATCATTTATTAAAATAAATGTTTACATCATAAGGCGATTGCCTTAGGACACTTCTCTCATATCACTAACAAACTCCCACTTGGCCTAATGCCAATCGCTACGGTATCCAATACCACAGGCTCTAACATGACCCTCAAACTTGTTTTGAGGCAAGGCCTTAGTTAAAGGATCCGCTATATTCCTTTCAGTGGGAACTCTCTCAATTTGTATGTCATTCCTACTTATAATCTCTCTGATCAGATGATAGCGTCGAAGCACGTGTTTGGATCGCTGATGAGACCTTGGTTCCTTCGCTTGTGCAATAGCTCCATTGTTGTCGCAGTATACCGGCACTGCTTCATCAATGGTTGGAACCACGCCAAGTTCGGAGACAAACTTCTTGATCCAGACTGCTTCCTTTGCTGCTTCCGAAGCTGCGATATATTCCGCTTCCGTGGTAGAATCCGCTACGGTGTCTTGTTTGGAACTCTTCCAACTTACTGCGCCTCCATTCAAAGTAAATACGTATCCAGACTGCGATTTGGAGTCATCCTTATCTGTCTGGAAACTGGCATCTGTATACCCACGTATTATCAAATCTCCTTCTCCATATATTAGAAATACATCCTTAGTTCTTCTTAAGTACTTAAGGATTGTCTTAACAGCCGCCCAATGATCCATTCCTGGATCAGATTGGTATCTGCTCGTGACGCTCAGAGCATACGATACATCGGGCCTAGTACATAACATAGCATACATGATAGATCCTATTGCGGATGCATAGGGAATCTTATTCATGCTAATCCTCTCGTCTTCTGTGCGCGGACACATAGACTTCGAAAGGTTGATCCCATGCCTGATGGGAAGGTAACCTTTCTTGGATTCCGACATGCTAAACCTTTTTAGCACTCGGTCTATATATGTAGACTGCGAAAGACCAAGCAACCGTTTTGATCTATCTCTATAGATTCTAATCCCAAGGATATAGGTTGCTTCTCCCAGGTCTTTCATGGAGAAAGTTTTGGACAACCAAATCTTAACTGTCTGTAAAACTGATATATCGTTTCCTATAAGTAAGATGTCATCGACATATAATACTAGGAATACGACTGCACTCCCACTAACCTTCTTGTACACACAAGGTTCGTCAGGATTTTGTGAGAAATCAAACTCTTTGATTGTCTCATCAAAACGGATGTTCCAGCTCCTAGATGCTTGCTTTAGTCCATATATGGATCGTCGAAGCTTGCATACCTTGGTTTTATCAACCGATGTGAAACCTTCAGGTTGTATCATGTATACATCCTCAAGTAGGTTTCCATTAAGGAAAGCTGTTTTCACATCCATTTGCCATATCTCATAATCATAATGAGCTGCTATGGCTAGGAGCATCCGAATGGATTTAAGCATAGCTACTGGCGAATAGGTTTCGTCATAATCAATTCCTTGTTTTTGACGATATCCTTTTGCCACTAATCTAGCCTTAAAGGTAACAACATTACCTTCCATGTCGGTTTTCTTCTTGAAAACCCACTTGCACCCTATGGGTTTAATCCCTTCAGGTGGGTTAACCAAGTCCCATACTTGATTTTCATACATGGAATCCATTTCCGACTTCATGGCCTCAAGCCATTTGTCCCTTTCTGAATTTTTCAGAACATCTTCATAACTGATAGGTTCGTCATCACCAATGAGCAACACGTCGTTCGATTCACTTACGAGAAATCCGTATCTCTCTGGAATGTTGCGTGTCCTATCAGACCTACGAAGAGGTGGTGTAGTTTTAGGTTCAACTGATAGCTCATCACTATGAATTATCGGTTGTGGGCCTAGACTAGGTGTCTCTGTGATGTCTATTGGAGTTTCTTGAACTTCATCAAGTTCAATCCCACTCCCACTGTTTTCTTGTAAAAGAAACTCTTTCTCTAGAAATACAGCATGCCTTGAAACAAACACCTTTTGTTCCAAGGGATGATAGAATTGGTAACCCTTCGTTTCCTTAGGGTATCCAATAAATAGACATTTATCAGACTTAGCATCCAATTTGTCTGATACAACCCGCTTCACATAAGCAGGACAACCCCATATCTTAAGGTGAGTTAAGTGAGGTTTCTTACTATTCCAAATCTCATATGGAGTAGTAGAGACTACCTTGGTCGGGACTCTGTTTAGAAGTAAACAGCTGTCTTAAGTGCATAGCCCCAAAAGGATTTTGGAAGAGTTGCATGATTCATCATAGACCTAACCATGTCCATCAAGGTTCGGTTGCGCCTCTCAGATACACCATTATGCTGTGGTGTATACGGCGGAGTCCATTGGGACAATATCCCATTGTCCCTTAGATAATCTTGAAACTCTTGACTTAAGTATTCACCACCCCGATCGGATCGAAGTATTTAATACTTTTGCCAAGTTGTTTCTCTACTTCATTTCTGAACTCTTTGAATTTTCAAAAGCTTCAGATTTGTGTTTCATCAAGAACACATACCGAATCGTGAGTGATCATCGATAAAGGTGATGAAGTAGTATAGCCTCCTTGTGCAAGAGTTGACATTGGTCCACATACATCGGTATGTATTAGACCAAGCAATCTCCCACTGGATTACCTTTTCCGGGAAAGGGTAATTTGGTCATCTTGCCTTTCAAGCATGATTCGCATGTATCAAATGAACCGGGTTCAAATGATTCCAAAATTCCACATCGGTGTAATTCGGTCATGCGTTTCTTACTTATATGGCCGAGACGACAGTGCCACGTGTAGGAGTCTATTCGATTATCTATTCGAGCACGTTTGTTGCTAACTTCGATATTGAAAACGTCACTGGATAAATCTAACGTGTAGATGCCATTGCACAAAGTTCCATTCCCATAAAGAACGTCATTTAAAGTTATGTAACAACAATTGTTACTAAAAGTTAAATGATAACCCTTTTCATTCAAACATGAAATAGATACAATGTTCTTTATTAACGAAGGAACAAAATAACAATTATCCAATTCTAAGACACGTCCAGTGGGGAGCTTTAGCAAATATGTTCCGATGGCAATAGCAGCAATCTTTGCTCCGTTTCCAACTCGCAAATTCGCTTCTCCTTTGACGAGTCTTCTTCTATTCCTTAGCCCCAGTATGTCATTACATATATGTGAGCTACACCCAGTATCAAGTACCCAAGTGTTTGAGGAAATAGAGTGACATTCAATAACGAAGATACTTGAAGAGGATGGGGCATCGGATGCCTTCTCTTTCAAGGACTCAGATAAATCTTGCAGTTTCTTCGCCAGTGACCTCCTTGCCACAGTGATGGCAAGTGCCTTTTAGGGTATTTTCAGTCTTTTTGGCCTTTTTCTCCTTTCCCTTATTCTGTTCTTTGGCCTTCCTCTTAGAACCTTTCTTCGAGGAACCAACTAACAGTACCGTCTTTAGATCCTGCTTCACAGAAGGCTTTAAAGTCTTCAGCAGGTTGAGCAACTCAGGAAAACTGGTCTGGAGTTGCACTTTCAGGAGGACGGTTGGGAAGTTGATCTTCAAGGACATTAGCAAGCTTCTTTGCCTTGAGGACTATCCTCAGGTTTCGAAGCCAGTCCATGAAGTTCGGCCCAGTCAGTTTATTGGTGTCCAAAATGGAACGCAAGTTTAGGAAGACATGATCGAGTGATTATCCTAGAAATACAAATTGAGATTATGTGAGAAGAATGATTAAAGAATGTATCATCATACATAAATTAAATCCTATTTATTTTACGAATTGAGTCACCCTTATTATCAATTCGGGAGATCGTAGGAACATCTCCAAATAGGTTGATATCCAACCATAGATAAGAACACCATGGCTGTGGCCATCAAGTTTTTCTTAGCTATGAAGGTAGGTAATTATACCGATTACATATCACATATATGTAACTATCACTTATGCTATCAACTAATTGAATGTTTGCATAAATCATTGGGTTGTTAACTCATTAACAAGTATGCAACATTATACATAGCACCCAACTGCACCTCTCTTTACATCGACCTTGGCTGTGGCACAACAAATCGATGCTCCAAGCTTAAGGCTGACCCATTAATCAAGAAATAGTTTTAATATGGTTGGAGCTCATTCAACCGTTTAGTCAGGCTTGGATGTGTCCAACAACCAAAACTAAGGATTGACCTCTGACTCCAACTATATTATTCATAAACTAATTCCATGGTTTGAACATGTTGAGGTTCAAGCTGGGCATGGATGTGTCCATCAACCCAAACGAGAAACAAAACTCCGATTCTAACCATATTAATGGAAGGTGTTGGCCTTAATATTTTGTAAGGGGTTTTGGGTCTCATCCTTCTTTTAAGCACATTCATGACATTAGTCATGACTAACGATTTCCTTAATAAAGTATGTATGTGACTTAAGTTATCAAGTCTCATTAATTGAATTAGGAACCGGATTTCCTAATTCTAATTTCATACTATATTAAAGAAATTGTTTTGGGAAACAATTTCCTAAATTGTCATAATTAATTTCGGAAATAATATGTTCAAGACTTTGATTTCTCTAAATCAAATCTTATTAAATTAAGAGACAAATCCCTTAATTCAACCACATATTATTTTCATGAAAATCTCATTTAAGAAACTCTATAGGAAACCATTTTCCTAATTAATTTTGAAGACAACAATATGTAAGAGTATCACCTCTTAAAACATATTTTATTCATGGATTTAATTAATTACAACAAATCATTTTCTAAGGGTGGCTCCCCGAGGCTCAGATACCCAAAGAAAAGTAAAGTGTTGTAAATCCAATTGGACGGCTCCCCGAGGCTCAATCCAAATCAAACATGACAATTTCAATTAAAAATTGGGAAATTAAATTACAACATCTAACTTTAAATTGGACGGCTCCCCGAGGCTCAATCCAAAATAAAGAATTTTGTTGTCAATTTAAAAACCAATTCAAATTTAATTGTCAATTAACTGTCCATGAATTTGTCTAGACTTTCTTAAAAGAAAGTGCCCAAAATTGCGAGATTTCGAAAATAGGTTTTCAGAATAATTGTAAGTTTCTGGTACAAAGAAAACTTACATATTTCCAAAGTGAAAAATTTCTAAAATAGAAAAATTTCCAAAATTGGAAAGTTTCCAAAGATGGGAAATTTTCACAATTATTATAAAAATTTAGAAACTAGAAAATTTCAAACGTTTGCGAAATTTCATGAGGATTTCCAAACTTTGAAATTCCTAATTCTAAAATTTATTATATTTGAAAGTTTCCATAATTGGAAAAATTTTCCGAAATTGAGATCATGACAAAGTTTTCCACAAAACAA
>JAGFNQ010003090.1:0-22602 GCA_024364735.1 Boesenbergia rotunda
TATACCCAGTCACGAATACATCCGGATGTCGTCGACGAATAGTAACGGTCATCCCAACATCCTAAGGGCACCAGACTCCAATCCACGTGGTGGCCAAATCATCTTTATGCTCGTACAACATACCAAGGGCATAACTGATCAAGGAAACATCATCTAACCATTAGCTACAACCGAGCAACTAAGTAAACATCACCCATATCAAGGGTGCTCAACCCTAAGGTCACTTGTGCCACTTCTATAATATCTGATCCTCCAGATCCACAAGAAATTGCGCAGATTGGGTTAATCGCTCATCGACCACCCAAATTATGTCATAACCCCTCCTAGTCCTGGCAGTCCTACCACAATGCGTCCACTGATAACCTCCAGAGTCAAATATATGCTATAGTCCGATACCGTAAATACGAACAAGTGTCATAATGCAAACAAACCACAACTACGTCAAGATACATCAAGTGCACCTGATAGCAGTGACCTGTGTCACTCTCTTGACGTGCCCTGATTATCGCTATATCAGGTAGCCAGGAGACAGAACAGCCTAGCACCAATGGTTGTTTAACCCAAAAACCCCCTATGCACAATGCAGGAGAAACCAACGCACCTGGGGCTATGCGGAATGAATGAACAGCCAACGCACTTGGGCTATGCGGAAAGCATGAATAGCCAACGCACCAGGGGCTATGCAAGATGCATAAATAGCCAACGCACCTGGGGCTATGCAGAAACTAAGGTATGTCTGATGACCCGTTTCAACCACTCAGAAGTCAGGGGTCACCAAAATATACCTCTTCTCTTTTGACACGGCTGACGACCCGTGTTCATCCAATAGGAAGACAAAAGTCATCCGTACACGCATAATATCGACGTGATGCATAATATTATCTCATGCAACACTTCCTAACTAATTCTACAATCATCAACATGATATTTAGGGGTTCAAGATTAATCACACACCATAATCGTAACTAAAGTTGATTGACTACCGGTCATCAAATAAATTGTCACGACCCGAGGAGTCGCTCGTCCGATACCGACCGGACAGCTACTACCTTGTCCCGGCGGACAATCCGAAAACCTAACCACCCAAAACTCCATGAGCTAAAGTGGAGCGATCCTATGTCGGTCAAGCCAACTACGATACGCAAACTCCAATAGGTTGTCGTCCAATTTAACCCTAGCTTCCCCATCAGTCGGTACCATTGAAGAATCAATATTCTCCACTATACAATCGAATTCACAACGTGTCATCCGATCATCTCCTTAGTCAACCTTGACCATAATGGTGATTTGGAAAGGCTTGACTAGGTGTCAATCGAGCTACCTCCAAGTCAATGGATACTCACCCTAACATTATGGGAATCGATATCCAATCCCTCTCGGGAAATATCCATCCAACTAATCCAAGGTAGAGTATACAAAAGGATAAGCGATACTCAAGAGATATATATATATATATATATTATATATATATATATAATATATATATTATATATTATATATATATATATATATATAATATATATATATATATATATATATATATATATATATATACTATGACATACACCAAAATACCATAAAGATATATATCTATGAAAGTCATACTCATATTCCAGCTATATCGATCTTTTACTATCAGTTATAGTATATAGCTAGCACTACACTTCCTGCATCAATGCAAGTCATGTACTCACTCGTACCCTCTAGGTCACCTAACTCAGCACGAGCGAACCTGAAGTCTAAAACTCCCCGATATAGGAGAAATCATCACTATATCGATATGCAGTCTCAAGGTCTCACACAGTCGATAACAACTGATACTAGTATACAACTGGTATGGGACAGGAATTCTATAACTTGAATTCCTTAACCTCCGATAGGTTATTGACAGTTTCGACCCTCGTTTTCCAACCATATGTCGGTGCTACTCGAGAATCAACATTCTCTGCATCCTAGACGAGTCAGCAACATGTCAACCAGTCACCTATAACCGACTCCCAACATGGTCGTAAATAAAATGAATCGACTACATGTCCTCCAGCCAAAATATATCTACGAGTACCTACCGATCAAGTATATAAATCGATATACAATCCTATCATAATAAAGAAATATCTAACCTTACATTGAACAGTAGATACAAAGGAGGTAGATGAAATATGTCATATACCTCGTGTCGCCTATAGAAGTCTCGTCACCGCCATATCCCAATCACGTCTATCGAGAAAACGACTCCGACATAAAATCCAAAAAACACCCACAAGACCACAAGGTATCTCGAGAACCTGGCTCTGATACCAAATAAATTGTCACGCCCCGAGGAGCTGCCCCTCCGATAGCGACCGGACTGTCACTCTCTCAACCGACGGACAATTCGGAAACCAAGCATCTACGACCACCTCAGCCGGCTATACTGCAACCTATAGGGCTGGAACAACCGTCTGAAATAAACAAAAACGAAAACGACGGTAAAAGATGCGTACCGGTACGACTTACGACAAACCAAAATTAAGCATAGGCCACCATGACACACAAAAGTACAACCATATCGAAAATACCACAGCGGAATAACAAATGAATGTACAACTGAATAACAAATAAAAGTGTACCAACATGTACCCACCACATATATAGGACAACAGGAAATCGTCTCGACACGTGTAAGCGACAGGCTGCAGGGCATTCCAATCGATCATCCTGAAATAAAAACAAGGAGCTAACAGGGTGAGTCACAGTACTCAGCGGATATCTCATCATATATACAGGATAGTCTAAGCTAGCAATAGTGTAACAAGCTATCGAAATAAACACAGGTACAGGCAGTGGTAAGTACAACCGAAATAGAAAATAGAAAATACCATACCAATGTAGCTGAGCCGCCGAAACCAGACATAAGGGTCTCCTGTATACGCATGTCAATCATATGCAACATCCAAGTATAACAAGCACGAGCAAATGCAAAATATACGTATGCACATGGTGCAATGACATGGTCACCTCTGTCGCCGGTCGACATCGTCACCTATGCACGGGAGGAAGCTGAACGGAGGCCACCCTCCGGCGTAGAGCTGCGACTGCCGTCCATACTCTGCCATCACTGCTCCTGAGTGATCGAGTAGACGGTATGCTGTCGGCGTAACACCCCTACCCCATGACCTATCCGGGGGATATCTTTACTTGAATGTTTCCTCACTGCCGGAGTAACATCCCTACCTCAGGTCCTCTATGGGGGATATCTCTACCTGAGTGTTAACACCTACCCCATGTATATAAATGGGGGAGAGACCTCTCTCTCTCATCTCCTGGTATATGGACTACTCAAGGAGGGACCTCTGCCTTCCACCACGCTCCGATTCACTAACCCATGAGTGCATGAGCGGAGCAGCACAGAGCACACTACCCATACTCCGTCAACCACTAACCCATTAGTGGCCGTATGGATAAGTCAGTATGACTGTCGACCTGACTCACCCATAAGGGGCCCCTGATCGACAGTGATGCACAGTGCACGATGATGCATGACTCTGGTCAAACAGCATCTACTATCTAGTCCACCTATATCAACATGATATGCAAGGATCATAGATAATGCACCATATCCTAAGTCCTAAAGGTATAGGTATCACATGTCAGGTATATCATAAACAGTATCAGCAAAGGTAGAGCAGGTATAAAATAATACATTACCCTAACGCTAAACATAGCATATCAAGCATATCAGCTATGACTAATCTAAAAGATAAGTCAGAGGTACCCGCCTCGATATAAAGAAGTCCGTGCACGTAGGAACCCCTCGTCCAAAACTAATATCCGCAACGAGATATCCAAGCCAATCAACATCAAGTATCATAGACATACGTTTAGCTACACACCATATTTAGCTAAACAAATTATTAAGCCGCATCAAGATAAAACCCAAATTACCCCGAACCCTCAAGATATAGCTCAAGTTTTAAGGCACAAACTCACAAGTGGGCTTATCTAGATACACTCTAAAAATCCAAAGAGGCAAGCTAAACCCCTACCAATATTAGGATCAAATCCAGATCTAAACTAGGGTTAGACTACTCCTTTCAAACCACATGGGGTCAATTCCATCCCGAACCTACCAAGTGTTGATGCAGTCTGGCCCGGTTGTTATTTTGGTGTTTGACAATGATTTAAGTTTGGTTGAATGAAATTCGGGTTAAGTCCAGGTGGATCTGGGAGATCGCACGCTGGCATGGAAAAAGTCCTAACTTGGAGGGTTAGGTGAAAAGTCCTAGTATGGAGGGCTAAGTTGGATGAAATCCCGGCGAGTGAAGCCGGGTCCTGGTGAGTGAAGCTAGGTGATTGAAATCCTAGTGAGTGAAGCTAGGTTGAAATCCCGGTGAGTGAAGCCGGGTCCCGGTGAGTGAAGCAGGGTCCCGGTGAGTGAAGTCGGGTGACTGAAACCCTGGTGAGTGAAGCCAGGTCCTAGCTTGGAGGGCTAGGTTGAAGTCCCAGTGAGTGAAGCTGGGCATGGCACGAGTCAGAGAAGGGTTGGAGGCTTGTTCTCGTGACTTAGAGTGCATTTGGGCTTGCCTGGATCGGTCTGGTGACCGATCAGGGAAGTTGGCACGGTGCTCCTTCGTGGATCGGTCGGGTGACCGATCCAGCGATGACTGATCGGTCTGGTGACCGATCAGGGAGTATACGTTTCACCCACTGCTTAGCTCCTGATCGGTCTGGTGACCGATCAGGGAGCGAACAGTGAGGTTGAGTTCCCCTGCTGATCTGCTCCTGATCGGTCTGGTGACCGATCAGGATCACTGTGCAGACCGTTCTGGAGAACGATCCAGCTTCGCGGGTTCCTCACTAAGATCGATCAGGACGGTGCCTGATCGGTCTGGTGATGATCTGATCGGACTGGTGACCGATCAGGAGAACCCCTGATCGATCAGTTGACCGATCAGAAGGCTTAGGCTGGGAAACTCAGAAATCGCCCGATATAAGGGGTGGATCGGTCGGGTGATCGATCCACAACCTGGGATCGGTCTGGTGATCGATCCAGGAGAGTCCCAAAGAAATCGTGATTCCTAATCGAGCGTTGGAGATCGATCAGGACGGAGCCTGATCGGTCTGGACCCAGCCTGATCAGTCTGGTGACCGATCAGGAAGCTCTCTGATCGGTCCGGTGACCGATCACTTTAATTCAAATACGCTGTCAGAAGCTCTGATCGTGTCTGTTTTCATTGCCGATTCTCTGATACATTGCTGATTCTTTTTGATATGCATTGCTAAGCCTCTGTTGGAGTGTGCAGGTAATAGCAGGTGATTCAAACACTTAAGGAGGGTCAATGGGAGGCTTTCCTTGGAGCAGGTTTGTTTGTTTCTCCTTCTCAGGTTTCAACGGCAACTGGAGCAGCTGGCGACTGACGGAGACTCAGCTGAAGAGGAGGTCTTCAGTGGACTGAGGGCTCAGGGAGGTCAGTGGGTTCAGGCTGGCTCAGTGGATGCTGATGAATCTTGCGATGGTGAGAGGGAGCTTAAGTGACGGAGCTGGAAGCAGAGGAGCTGAGGCGAGACAGACAGAAAAACTTGGGAAGTTGTTGCTGGGCTGTGTTCGTGCTCTCTGTTGCTTTGTACTTGAGCGATCTTGTTGCATTCCTGTGAGAGCTTTGTGAGCTTGTCTTCTCGAGTGTCTCTGTGCTTAACTTGTATCTTCTTGAGATCACTTGTGGAGAGGTTTCTCCATCGAGAAGGAGGTTACTATTATCCGGTGTTCACCGGGGCTTGATCTGCCGACGATCAAGGGATCGCTCACCTTACGAGCACGCCAAGGAGTAGGGGCAAGTTATCCCCGAACCTTGTAAACGATCCGTGTTAGCGATCCTTGGTTTGTATTCTCTGTTTCTGCATTTGTGTTAAGTTTGTTTCTTTGCATTTGTTTTGTTTCCGCTGCTACTAACTTAAGTGCAGAGAGAGAGATCTCAAAGAGCAAGTTTTGTGCCCGACTAGATTCACCCCCCCCCCTCTCTAGCCATCCCGTTCCCAACAAGTGGTATCAGAGCTTGGGGCTCTGTTCACGGCTTAACATCCGAGAGCTTACAACAAGATGGCTGGAAGAGAAGGAATGAGCACAAACCGACCTCTATTCTTTGACGGCACAGATTTTCCATATTGGAGGTCAAGGATGGAGTTCTATCTCAAGACCAATATCAGTTTGTGATTTGCCGTGAAGGAGGGCTTCATCCTTCCAAGAGATGGTGAAGGAAAAGAGCTAGACTTCTCCATGTGGTCAGCTGAGCAAATCAAAAGGGGAGAAGCGGATGCTAAGGCTATGGTCACCTTGCAATGTGGGATGACAAAGGACCAACTCATCAAAGTTGGTCCCTTTACAAGTGCAAAGGACCTATGGAACAAAATCTTTGAGCTCCATGAGGGAACTCAAGACACCCGGAGAGCCAAGAAGGATTTGCTTCACAATCAACTCCAAAACCTCACCATGGGAGAAAATGAAAAGGTAAGTGAACTCCATGGACGGTTTTAAAAAGTGTTGAATGGTCTCCACTCCATAAATGAAAAGGTAGAAAATAGAGACCTAGTGAGGTATGTACTCAAAGCCTTTCCTAGGAATGCCTTGTGGTCATCCATGGTGGATGCTTACAAGGTTTCCAAGGACTTATCTTTTTTTAAGTTAGAGGATTTCTTTTGTGAGATGGAATTACATGAGATCTCTAACCAAAGTCCCAAAGAGAAAGGGATTGCTTTAGTGGCAGGTGACAACAAGAAGAAGGAGGAGAAGAACACCCACTGTCACATGGCCTTCATGGCACTAGAGGACTCGAGAGAAGAAAGTGATAACGAGTCAAGCTCCTCAACCGCGCCTTCATCATCTTCGGATGATGAAGAGGTAATCTCTCCCGAGCTAGATAAGTGTTATAGAACCATTGCATGTCTAGCTAGGTTGCTTAAAAAATCTAAAAACAAAGTTAAATTGTTGAAATTGGAAGTAGAAGAGTTGAAATCCTCTAGGGTGGAGGATGTTAATGATTTTCATGATGACTTGCATGTTAAAACCCTTAAGAATGAAAATAAGGACTTAAAGAGCGAAGTTGAAAATCTCAAGAATGTTTTTGAGAAATTCTCAACTAGCTCCAAAACCTTAGACATGATACTAAACTCCCAAAGGGCGGTTTACAACAAGGCCGGTATAGGTTACCGACCTAAGGAACCAACCTTTGTATCATTAATGTCAAGAACCCAATTTAGATCATCAAATGATTCTAGGGTTCAAAAAGTCAAAAAGAAAATGACTAAGGCATGGGTGCCTAAGTCTTTCATTGTAGATGCCTTAGGTCCCAAAATTTGGGTACCTAAAACCTCAATATTTAGAATTGTATAAGCATTAATTGAGGGGGAGCATCTATCAACATAGGTTGTTGATAAGTGGTGCTCAAAACCCAAGGCTAAGGTTATACTAGTTTCAAAATAAGTCAACAAGCCTTGGAAATTATTTTTATATATTGCATGAAGTGGTTAGATTCACACATAATTTGCTCTTGCCATGAATTGCTTAGATTAATTGGTTTTCTTGTTGCAATTTATATTTTTCTGCAAGTTATATGCCATATCTAAAGGAACACAATTGCATATATGATATACAATATCAATACATGATAAGGCATCAATAGACAAGGACATGAGCTCAAGGTTTAGACTTAGATTTTGCTTAAGGTATTTTGTTTGGTAAACATGATCAAGTATGCCATGATTTACTGTATCTGTTAGTAACGTTAATGTATTGCATGCAAATTTTTAGAGGAATATATAGTTTGTGATGATCATCATAAAACCTCACAAGGCAATATCAATGCATGTTCTTGAAATATTTTTAAAACTGGGTAAATGAGACAAAAGCATGTCGGACAAAATAAAACCTTATGAATTATATTGATCCAATCATGTGTTAGGAAGCTTGATCATGTTTTGATACTAATTTAATATGAGCATGTTTTTGAGAGTTTGATCATAATTTGTTTGTATCATGAAATCTGATCATGCTTAGAACATATTTATGATGTTTTGATAAAAATTTGTTTTTGGATTGTTTTTAAACCATAGAAATTCTTTGATATGAAAATATTCTTTTTGGTTAAGGGACCCCATGATTAGGATCAAATGGATTAAAACTAATTGAATTAGGGTCTGAGAATGGTTAAGGGGTGAAACAAATCTATTTCTGAAACTGATCAGGTTCAGAAAACAATCTGTGTCAGACCTGATCGGTCCACCGACCGATCAGGACTCATCCTGATCGGTCTAGTGACCGATCAGGAATCATACTGACCGGTCCGGTGACCGATCAGATCGACACTGATCAGAGGTATCAGACTACTCCTCAGTCCGATCCCCTTTTTCATCCAATTGTATCAGTGTAATGATCATATACACACAAATCTAATACAAACCAAGTACAATTGAAACATACTTGATCATCCATTGGTACAATCCTGGTACTAAAGAAGTACAAATTTGTTCAAGTGGTACTTGAAACAAAACCTAAATACTGATTTGATACAAACCTATGTTGGAATGTTCAAATTCATAAGAAAGGGTTTGTTTGAGTCATGACTCTGTTGGATCGTGAAAACCGATAGAGGGGGGGTGAATATCGGAAATCGTTCTTTTTCGGAAAACTAAGAGTAAGTGCACAGCGGAAATAAAAATAAGAGACGCAGCACAAAGACACAATGGTTTTTACTTGGTTCGGAGCCTGTGTCGACTTCTACTCCAAGGCCCACGGTCGTTGACCGTTTACTTTGGGCAATTCTATATTCGCGCAAATAGGTTACACAATTTAATTACAAAATGAGAGCAATAAAATATAATAAATTAAGTACGCTCTTCTTTACCGACGTCCGGAGTAGGTCGACTCTTTCGGGGCAGCGGGACGTCGTCGGCTCGAGGTGAAGCGTTTCTGGAGCAAGGCACGAGCGTAGAAGAGCTTTGAGGCGTTGAGAGAATTGATCATTTGAAGCCTGGGGTAGAGGGCCCTTTATATAGGGCTAGGGGGCGCCCGGGACGTCGGGGGTGCCCCCCACGTGGCCTTTGATCCGCACAGATCTCGGTCAGCGTCTATCCTCTGGATCCGCTTTGACCGGGGCGCCCGAAGCGCTCGGGGCGCCCGCATTGACCGGGTCAAAGTTATATCTTCTTGGCTTCGATGGCTTCTTAGTTCGAAATAAGCGCATGGGGGCGCCCGCAGCGCAGGGGGCGCCCGGGAGCAGCGGGGCGCCCGGGAGCACGGGGGCGCCCCGCCCAGCAGCTTTTCGAATCCTTCTTCTTTTGATGTGTTTTGTATGTACCTTGGGGGCGCCCGGGACACTCCGGGCGCCCTACTCAGCCTTTGCATCTCTCCTTTGAGGCTTTCTGAGCTGCAGACACACGTTCCTTCGGTCCTGCATCCAGGGTTAGTCCAAAACACAATGCAATAAAGTATTTATTTGTTCATACAGCCTTAGCTGTCTTGGTTCTGACTTTGGTCTCCAAAATGGAGCCCTAGGTCGAACCGACGCCTACTGTTCCCTCGACGCGGAACGCGTCCTCACCTACTCCTCTCGGGAGAAATTACCTGATGCCAACCGTTCCTCTGGTTGGACTTTTGCCTGACGGTCCTTTGTCAGGTCTTGTAAACTGACAGTCCTTCGCCAGTTGCCTAGCAGTCCTTCGCTCGGTGCCTAGCATTCCTTCGCTAGGGCTTTAGTCCCAAGCTGTCCTTCGCCTGGCGCCTAGCAGTCCTTCGCTAGGTCTTGGATACTGGCAGTCCTTCGCTAGGGCTTGGATACTGGCAGTCCTTCGCCAGTTGCCTAGCAATCCTTCGTTAGGGCTTTGTCTCTGCACACTTGAGTAACATTGTTAGATCACAAACAAACTTAACTTTGAATCCTTTGCCAATATCAAAACAAGGTTCGATATGGTGCTTCCTGCACCAACAATCTCCTCCTTTTTGATTTATGGCAACACAATTCAAAGTTAAGTAAAAAAAACATATAACAGTTAAGCAAGAGGGTTAAGACCAATAAAACATAGCAGTTCTGAACAGTCTAAAACCAATGTAATTCTTTATTCAAAAAATTTTCATACTCCCCCCTGAATCATTGTGTTATAAAATACTTAGCTTAACACTTAACTTTGACCCTTCCTCCCCCTTTGACATATATCAAAAACAGACATGGGTGAACAGGGTAACTAATAGGGAGTTTTGAGTTTTACCAAAATAAATTTAAGTAAAGGAGTTTAAAAACATAGTTTTTAAGAAAAACTTTAAGTAATGGATTTCATAATTAAAAAAAATGATGTTCAAACTAATAGATGTTTTGAAAATACATGAAGCTCCCCCTTAATGTTACAACTCTTCTCCTTATATTTTAGAGAAAGCTTGCAAAAACTTGCAACATAGTTTTTCTAAAAAATCTTTACTTAGAGACATTTGTCAAAATTTTCAAAAAGTTTTTGCTCAGACAAATTTACTAAGAAAAAATTTTACTTAGAAAAAAAACATGTACTTAAAAACGTTTGAAAGATTTAGACATACTTAAAAAATTTGAAGCACTAGAAATACTTGAAAGCAGTTGAAGTAGTTTGAAATTTTAACAGCACTTAGCACTTAAAAACAATTTGAAGTACTTAAAAATTTTGCTTTACTTTTTGAAAAAGAGATAAAAGTTTAAATGAAGAAAAAATTCCTTTCTCTCTTTCATGCTCTTCCCCTGGAATATATTTTGAAGTAAGTTTGTGTATCAGAGCCTATGAGTTTTGAAAACATAAAAATATTTGTACTTAGATTCACGTGCTTAGAACATTATTGCCTTGAAAAGTATTAGTACTTTTGAAAACATTATATAGAAGTACTCTTAAAAGATAGTATGCCTTTTTGAAAATAGAAGTATATTTGAAACAAAATGTTATGAGAAGAATGTTATGCATTTTGAAAACATAATATTTTACTTGACTAAGTTTCTTTTCCAGTCTAACACAATCCTAGGAACCCTTGTTAACTACAAGGACATTTTCCTAAGTGTCCTGGAAATTCTCAAGATTCAAGCAAATATTACTTCTAAAGGTATTTCAAAAATGATTTACTAAACCATATTTTTAAAGGCAAATTATTTGTATTTTCAAAAGAATTTTGAAAACTTAATGTATTAAAACATATTATTTTGAAATGTTCAATAATTCATTTAATTTAACCTCCCCCTAAATTTGATATAGTCCTCGGAAGCTTGTTGACCACAAGTATTCTTCCTCTAAGTCTTTAGGGTTCAGTTCAGATCAAAGGAATTTATCTAACAATTTCAAAACAAATAATTACCAAAAAAATATTTCAGAAATTCTTCTTTTGACTCAAACTCCCCCTAAATTTGACACATCCTAGGAGTCCTTGTAGATCATGAAGTGGACCTTCCTCTGTGTCTTTAGGGTTTATTAAAATCAAAAGAATAATTTTGAATAACCTTCTGAGTATGATAACTTTCAAGGAGATACATTCTTGAAAATAGTTTTCGAAAAATATTTTGAAATGATGATAATTTTCAAATAGATAGTAGTATACGAAGGTTTTTGAATCAATTTTTGAAATCCTTATCGACATGATAATAAGATTTAGAGCATAAGGTTTTTGAAAAACAATTTAATTTTTTGAAAAGTATTAAAAGAAACTCCCCCTGTATCTGACACAGTCTGACTTTTATTTAAGTTCTTTAAGGAACTTCAGTGTTGACCAGGTTTGACTATGTTGACTAGGGTTTGACTGTGTTCCCCAAGCTTGACTCAGTTGACTATGTTTTACCAATCAATAACTAAACCAAACAAGATTCTATTTAAAATGGGTCTATTTTAACATGAAATTCAATATTTTTTAAAAAAATAGAGATGAAAAGGAGGGTACAGTAAACTGAATTAATTTGAATAACTTTTGCGAACCTTTTTATTTATTTAAAAGGATAGTGAATTATGCTTTTAGGTCCTAGATGTCTCACCCAGTTCTACATGATCAAGCATGTTAACCTTATGGGTTTTGTGAGACAAATTTAAATAGAAGTAAGGATTTTACTTTGAAGAGTCATGATTGATTTTGAAAAATTGAATTAACTTTGAAAACCATTTTAATGAATTTTAACTTTATTTTGGAAAAAGTAGTTGAGTCTAAGATCAATTGAAATTTGTGTTAGATTTGAATTTGACAAGAAGTAACTTGAATTTGAATTTCAAAAATTGGCTTCCAGGTCTTGGCGAGGCACTAGGCCTTCTTTGGCCGTAACCTTATTGGATCATCAACCCTTTCCTATACAAAGCCTTTTAGTGAAATTTCATCTTCAAAAATTACTTTTTGATAAATTCTGGTCTAACTAGTTTTGGTCTTGGATCGGTAGCTTCGGCTAGTTCCGCCAAGATGGCTTCCCTAACGTACTATCATCTCACCGCCACCCAATACTATGTTGTTCAAATTTCAGTTAAACTGTTTTATCCTTAAACTAATCAATCCTAATTAAAAAAAATAAAAATGAAATAAAAAGAAACATACAATTAAAGCAAAAAAAATTATCTAAGTTACATCATAATTGTAATAATATTCTGGATTATCAAAAACAGCAATATTATGAATTTCTAACACATTGGCCTTATAAGATTCAATCATATTATTCATGGTAAATAATGGATTTTCAAATACTGTAAATTTACCATTTAATTCCCGGTTGGGAATCTCCCCCATGATTCTAGCAATCTTTCTTTTGCTTGATTGTTTCTTTGGTATTTTTTAGCGGTCGCGAGCCAACCAGACCAGTTTCCAAGGATCCCTTCCTTCGTCGTCAGATTCTGAGTCTGAGTCGGACTCAGGTACATGTTGAATCTTCTTCTGTGGTGGTTCTCTTAGGGTTTTCCCTGCAATAAAAACTATACCTTCCTCGACCATTGCAGTATCAACTTGATTATTTAACCTTAATTTAAAAGAAGATTTGAAATTGGTTACCATTTTTGTCTCAGTCAACTCGTCGTCTGATTCTGGTTCGTTTTCGTCGTCGGGTGTCGAGTCCGTCTCAGCTACTTGTTCTTGAGATTCTAAGATCTCAACATCGGAGCTCTCTTCGTGTAGACTGATTAGCTTTTCCCACATTTCTTTGGCACAGTTGAAGGATCCGACCCGCTTCAATTCTTCTTTGGTCAGGCCACATTGTAAGATTACTGTTGCCCTGGCATCAGTCTCGATCTTCCTCAAAGTTGGTTCGTCCAACTTGTCCCAAGCGAGTGTTATCCCATCTTCTGTGGGGAATTTAAACCCCGTTTGGATTATCAACCAAAGATCCAGATTGGCCTTCAGGTGGGATTCCATTAGACTTCTCCAGGAGTTGAAATTTTCGCCAGAGAAGAGTGGTGGACGGGCATTATTCCATTCTCGGTTGGCCATTTAAAATGATCTCTTGCACACAAAAGAAACAACAGAAATGTACCAAGACTTGGTCTTGGATTAGTAGTGCGGGAGAAAAAAAATTAGCCCAAAAAAAAATTGCACGAATTTCGAGGCGAAATAATAATAAAATAATAAAAATAATTTATGATAAATTTTTGAAAATGATGATTTTGTCAATTCTGATTAATAATGAAAAAGTAAGATTTAATGTTTGGGAAAAATTTTGCTCGAATTAAAGTAGCACGAATTTCGAGAAACATATTAAAATAATAATAATAAAATTTATGACAAATTTTCACAAATTGTTCGTTTTATAAATTCTGACTTATTGTGAAAAAATGAAAATTCAAATTTGAAAAAGGCGGAAAAAATTGAGTGGTGTTGTTAACAAAAAAGAAAGAAATAAAATAAAAAATTTTGTAAATCCGAAAAAAACTCTCAAATTGGTGGTTGCACCAAATTTGAGCTTCCCCGCTCTGATACCACTTGTTGGATCGTGAAAACCGATAGAGGGGGGTGAATATCGAAAATCGTTCTTTTTCGGAAAACTAAGAGTAAGTGCACAGCGGAAATAAAAATAAGAGACACAGCACAAAGACACAATGGTTTTTACTTGGTTCGGAGCCTGTGTCGACTCCTACTCCAAGGCCTACGGTCGTTGACCGTTTACTTTGAGCAATTCTATATTCGCGCAAATAGGTTACACAATTTAATTACAAAATGAGTGCAATAAAATATAATAAATTAAGTACGCTCTTCTTTACCGACGTCCGGAGTAGGTCGACTCTTTCGGGGCAGCGGGACGTCGTTGGCTCGAGGTGAAGCATTTCTGGAGCAAGGCACGAGCGTAGAAGAGCTTTGAGGCGTTGAGAGAATTGATCATTTGAAGCCTGGGGTCGAGGGCCCTTTATATAGGACTAGGGGGCGCCCGGGACGTCGGGGGCGCCCCCCACGTGGCCTTTGATCCGCACAGATCTCGGTCAGCGTCTATCCTCTGGATCCGCTTTGACCGGGGCGCCCGAAGCGCTCGGGGCGCCCGCATTGACCGGGTCAAAGCTCTATCTTCTTGGCTTCGATGGCTTCTTAGTTCGAAATAAGCGCATGGGGGCGCCCGCAGCGCAGGGGGCGCCCGGGAGCAGCGGGGGCGCCCGGGAGCACGGGGGCGCCCCGCCCAGCAGCTTTTCGAACCCTTCTTCTTTTGATGTGTTTTGTATGTACCTTGGGGGCGCCCGGGACACTCCGAGCGCCCTACTCAGCCTTTGCCTCTCTCCTTTGAGGCTTTCTGAGCTGCAGACACACGTTCCTTCGGTCCTGCATCCAGGGTTAGTCCAAAACACAATGCAATAAAGTATTTATTTGTTCATACAGCCTTAGCTGTCTTGGTTCTGACTTTGGTCTCCAAAATGGAGCCCTAGGTCGAACCGACGCCTACTGTTCCCTCGACGCGGAACGCGTCCTCACCTACTCCTCTCGGGAGAAATTACCTGATGCCAACCGTTCCTCTGGTTGGACTTTTGCCTGACGGTCCTTTGTCAGGTCTTGTAAACTGACAGTCCTTCGCCAGTTGCCTAGCAGTCCTTCGCTCGGTGCCTAGCTTTAGTCCCAAGCTGTCCTTCGCCTGGCGCCTAGCAGTCCTTCGCTAGGTCTTGGATACTGGCAGTCCTTCGCCAGTTGCCTAGCAGTCCTTCGCTAGGGCTTGGATACTGGCAGTCCTTCGCCAGTTGCCTAGCAGTCCTTCGCTAGGGCTTGGATACTGGCAGTCCTTCGCCAGTTGCCTAGCAGTCCTTCGTTAGGGCTTTGTCTCTGCACACTTGAGTAACATTGTTAGATCACAAACAAACTTAACTTTGAATCCTTTGCCAATATCAAAACAAGGTTCGATATGGTGCTTCCTGCTCCAACAGACTCTTGTTCTTAATGTCGTGTTTCAGAACTTTTTCTGAAATATCGAATATTAATAGAGTCTACTTCACTGTTAAGGAATGTAAATTGTCAATGCAGTCTGATCAGGAACGTATCAGAGGTTCAGAAATTTTTCTGAAATCTGATCGCTCCCCAGACTAATCAAAATATTTTTGTATCCAGTAATCAACGAACCTGATCGGTCATGAAGACCAATCAGGACTATATATCAGATACAGATGCATTCCTTACTTGTCATATGAAACATATACATACTTGACCATGATACTATTTGGTATATGTTTTCATATGCAATTCAAAAATCAACACTTATTGTCGTATGACGCATATACATTGTTGCCATGATACATTTATGGTATATGCCTCTCATATGCAATTCAAAAATCATCCTTTGACTTACTTGTCATATGAAACATATACATGTTTGACCATGATATTATTCTGTATATGTTTTCATGTGCGATTCAAGTTTTATCTTTGATTATTTTGGGTTTGGGGAGAGACCCATATTTGAGGGGGAGGTATGTTCAAACTTAATAACCATACCCTTTTCGATGTTTGACAAAGGGGGAGAAAATGATTGATTAAGTTTATGGTTATTATAGGGGGAGGATCATGATTCCCTTATGAGAATTGAACGGACTTTAATTGATTGATACTTAAACTTAAATCGGGTTGTCAAACAACAAAAAGGGGGAGATTGTTGATGCAGTCTGGCCCGGTTGTTATTTTGGTGTTTGACAATGATTTAAGTTTGGTTGAATGAAATTCGGGTTAAGTCCAGGTGGATCTGGGAGATCGCACGCTGGCATTGAAAAAGTCCTAACTTGGAGGGTTAGGTGAAAAGTCCTAGTATGGAGGGCTAAGTTGGATGAAATCCCGGTGAGTGAAGCCGGTTCCTGGTGAGTGAAGTCAGGTGGTGGAAATCCCGGTGAATGAAGCCGGGTCCTGGTGAGTGAAGCCAGGTGATTGAAATCCTAGTGAGTGAAGCTAGGTTGAAATCCCGGTGAGTGAAGCCGGGTCCCGGTGAGTGAAGCTGGGTGACCGAAACCCTAGTGAGTGAAGCCAGGTCCTAGCTTGGAGGGCTAGGTTGAAGTTCCAGTGAGTGAAGCTGGGCATGGCACGAGTCAGAGAAGGGTTGGAGGCTTGTTCTCGTGACTTAGAGTGCATTTGGGCTTGCCTGGATCGGTCTGGTGACCGATCAGGGAAGTTGGCACGGTGTTCCTTCGTGAATCGGTCGGGTGACCGATCCAGCGATGACTGATCGGTCTGGTGACCAATCAGGGAGTATGCGTTTCACCCACTGCTTAGCTCCTGATCGGTCTGGTGACTGATCAGGGAGCGAACAGTGAGGTTGAGTTCCCCTGCTGATCTGCTCCTGATCGGTCTGGTGACCGATCAGGATCACTGTGCAGACCGTTCTGGAGAACGATCCAGCTTCGCGGGTTCCTCACTAAGATCGATCAGGACGGTGCCTGATCGGTCTGGTGATGATCTGATCGGACTGGTGACCGATCAGGAGAACCCCTGATCGGTCAGTTGACCGATCAGAAGGCTTAGGCTGGGAAACTCAGAAATCGCCCGATATAAGGGGTGGATCGGTCGAGTGATCGATCCACAACCTGGGATCGGTCTGGTGATCGATCCAGGAGAGTCCCAAAGAAATCGCGATTCCTAATCGAGCGTTGGAGATCGATCAGGACGGAGCCTGATCGGTCTGGACCCAGCCTGATCGGTCTGGTGACCGATCAGGAGGCTCTCTGATCGGTCCGGTGACCGATCACTTTAATTCAAATACGCTGTCAGAAGCTCTGATCGTGTCTGTTTTCACTGCCGATTCTCTGATACATTACTGATTCTTTTTGATATGCATTGCTAAGCCTCTGTTGGAGTGCGCAGGTAATAGCAGGTGAGGAGCTGAGGCGAGACAGACAGAAAAACTTGGGAAGTTGTTGCTGGGCTGTGTTCGTGCTCTCTGTTGCTTTGTGCTTGAGCGATCTTGTTGCATTCCTGTGAGAGCTTTGTGAGCTTGTCTTCTCGAGTGTCTCTGTGCTTAACTTGTATCTTCTTGAGATCACTTGTGGAGAGGTTTCTCCACCGAGAAGGAGGCTGCTATTATCCGGTGTTCACCGGGGCTTGATCTGCCGACGATCAAGGGATCGCTCACCTTACGAGCACGCCAAGGAGTAGGGGTAAGTTATCCCCGAACCTTGTAAACGATCCGTGTTAGCGATCCTTGGTTTGTATTCTCTGTTTCTGCATTTGTGTTAAGTTTGTTTCTCTACATTTGTTTTATTTCCGCTGCTACTAACTTAAGTGCAGAGAGAGAGAGATCTCAAAGAGCAAGTTTTGTGTCCGACTAGATTCACCCCCCCCCCTCTCTAGCCATCCCGTTCCCAACACCAAGGTGACACAACAATCACCTAGAACTACGCACTCAGAGCATCCGCTCCCCCCTGTGAGCCCACGGCAACACAAGTCAACACCAAATCAAAGATGACCTCTAAGCATGATCTCGCGACCACAGATCAACCAAACTGTATCTGAATCCCATTACCAAAGCAAAACATCAACCCATGACAGATCAACAACACCAAAACCTAAACCGTGAATGCATCTCAATCCCAAATGGTAAAGCTAGCAAATTCCTAATCCAAGAATTTCTGATCCAACACTCAATCAACAATCTGGCCACGAAAATCCTAATGCATTCAAAACACAGCAAGAACATCCTTCAGAGCCAAGATCACAATACCCAAATTCAACCCACTGACCTCATCCAATCGAAGCAGCAGATCCCTAAACCAATACAACAACGGAACCCTAGTTCATGCTGAGAAACAACTCACGGCGGTTCCAAATCAAAATCGAAGTAAAACCACAAGGTAGCAACCTCAAGAACAAAACCAACAAAACATCCAAGCTAACTCATCCTTACCTGGTCGGATTCAACAGCGAGGTGCTCAGTCGGCGACGCCAATCCCCTTCACCTCTTCCAGACTCCAATCGAGTAGATCTGGGTCTAGCAGAAGAAGTCAATCGCGATCTGCTCTAGACCCGAGCTACCTTCTTCCCCAAGGTCCTAGATCAGCCCCTCTGCGAACCCTAGATCAAGAACGCGACAAGATCACCGAGAAATCAGAGAAGAGGATTAGAGAGATCGGGAAAAACCCTCGCCTAACACAATCCCTTTGAAGACTTCCGGCGGAGAGATCCGAGCGATCGCCGGCGCCTATTGGAACAATTGGCGGCAGCGGATCGAAGACAGGGAAGAAGGAAGAAGAAGAACCGGAAGAGGGAGTTCGACTGGCTTCGAGATCTGCCGATTGGAGAAGGAAAGTAAATAAAAGAGCTGTCCTTTTATGATTAGCCCCACCAGGTTTAGCCAATCCCATAAGAGCCCCTAAGTTCAGGTGGCTTTGCTCTTAAGCCCTCGAATATTTTCCAAATGTTAACACCCTTGCAACCCCTAACAATCCTCCCCTCAAACAAAGGACCACATGCCCCCACCACAAGCGAAAACCCTTTCCGTTCAGATGTCTGATCCACCAGGACTTTTTTTTTGCCCCTCGGTCCACCTGACCTACTAGGACTTCACCACCTAGCCGCAACTAGAACTGGTCCTGTTGATCAAGACATGGGAGCCAACATATCCTTTATTGAGGCTTAACGGACATGGTTAGACCTGGCTTGAGCAACCTGGCTCTGATACCATTTGTTAGGACCAAAAGGAATTAGTATATCTCCACAATAACATAATATTGTCCACTTTGGGCATAAGCCCTCATGGTTTTGCTGTTGGGCTCTCCCCAAAAGACCTCATGCCAATGGAGATACATAATTCCTTATAAGCCTATGATCCAACCATGTGATTTCCAATGTGGGACTAAGTTTGCACCCTTGCAACCCCTAACATTATATTTCTATTGCTAGAGATCTAACTTGAGCATAAGAGTGTAAGGTCGGGGCACCCTCGGTCCCTTTGCAGGTTTTTATGGAGACGGGGATAACTCATCGATAACTCCGACGGTCCCTTCATCCTCCGAGTCATGGCGACTTGATCCAGACTCAAGCCACCTCACCAGCAGTCTAGCCTTCATAGCTTCCACACAGAATCATTGATCAACAAAGTCTCCTACAGGCCTGCAACTGCGAAGAAGGAACCACGAGACCGCGATCGAGAAGACTGAGAGAAGAATCCCGCAAAACAACAGTGCTAAAAGTATAAAGGAATTGAGAGGCGAACGGTGCTTCATTCTCTTTTTTCATTACGCCTTGTCGATACTCAAAAGTCAAAAGTTCAAACCCCAAAAATTGAAGAAGCATTCAGTATTCACTATGCCTTGGAAAGGAAAAAAGGACCGTTCACATTCTTTTTTTTTCTCTTTTTAAGAATTTTCCCTTAAATTTTAATAATAAATATATATTTTTTAACCTTTATTAAAACAATCCAACAATATATATATTTTTATCCTTTATTAAAATAATCTAATAAAATATATTCTATATGTATGTCAAATTTAGGACCCTTTGACATGCCTCAAGGTCGGCTCTACCTACAGAACAAAGTACGTTAATGCTTAGTCGGTGTTACCTGCATGACCACTCCGATGTTCAAATTAGAACTAAATCCGAAGACTGGGAATGAGAGAGAATTCAGAGTACTAGAAATGCAAAATTTAGAGAAGAATTATCTCGACGTGCGAGAGAAAAAAATCATATGTCAACTTACCTTTGCAGGCTATTATATAGCCATCGAAAAAGAATCTCCGCGTAGTTATCCTCCGAGAGACGAGATGATTAGGAAACCAAAATGTGATAGCCATTGAACTATGTCTCTGAGAATCTCCACATAACACGTATCCGTCAGTTATCCTTTTGGAGGCGGTTGAGCGACCGCCATTGAAGGGAATCTCCACGTGGAATGTCAAATACCAAATGGTTATCCATTTAAGGGGAGGTTGAAGGACAACTAAGGAAGAGAATCTCAACGTGTAAGGTCGTGTACCCATGAAGTAATCATTTGAGGGGAGGTTGGGGAATAACCACTAAAGGGAATCTCCACAAGGGATGTCACGTGCCCACCAAGTATCAATTTGAGGGCCGGTTAGGGCACCATTAGGCAACAACAGTTGAGGAGAATCTCCACGTGAGTAACGCATACACGGCGCCATCTCATCGGAAGTTGAAGCTGAGTGTTGATTGGCCAAAGACATAATTTCATGATGCATATTTCCTAAGCCCGAAAGGATCATCAAGTGGATGAGCGTCAAGTGTTTGGAAGATGAATCCCAAGTGGTCATCCTGAGCTCAAGTGGAGCATTGTTGGACAAAGACTAGGTATTCAAGGATAAAATTGGCCCATCGGATGTGCTTAGGGAATGACACTGGTTAGTGAGTCGGAAGTGTTCGGAAACTAACACTGAGTGTTCGGGATTGAAGAACTTGAGAAGCCTTAATTATCGAGCCTAAATGGGTCGACACTAGTCAAGCAGGAAGTGCGCGGGGAAGGGTGTAGACGAGTCGAAAGATCTTAGCAAATGAGACCAGCAAATCAGAGTTGAGACTGCCCGTTACGGAAATAAACTCGAATACCATCATGTACCCCTCTTCAAATCGAACTGAGAAATATTAATCGAAGTCCGATTAAGTAAAGTAAGAGGCGATAACTACAAGTGCGAAGTCAAAGTCACTTTATTGGATCTAAAATCAAGTGGCACAACAACTCTTTCCTTCATGCCGAATTCTGAAAATTTCCGTTCAGCTCGAATTTCATTCATTTCATTGGTCGAGCAGCTCCTGCACTAGGGATTCCATGTTTACCAAGGAAGATCCACCTTTTTCCCATGCCTTCTTAGCGGCCGCCATCATCTCCTCGGCCTTCGCCCTCACTCTCCTTCCTTCCTCGCTCTCCCCCATTACGTCCTCACTCCCCTCTCCAACTCCTCCGCCTTCACAAAGTTGCCATTCGCCCTCTCCACCTTCAGCTGCAGTGCCACCCCCATCGCCTCCGCCATCACCACCGCGTTCGAATGCTGCTCCGCGTACAGCGGCCACCCCAGCAGGGGGACCCCGCACTGCAGGCTCTCCAGGCACGAGTTCCACCCGCAGTGCGTCACGAATCCCCCCGCCGCCCGGTGAGCTAGTATATCTGCTTGCGGCGCCCACGACGGCCATACCATCCCCCTCGCCTTCGTCCGCTCCCGAAACCCTACCGGTAGCACCTCCTCCAGCTTGCATCCGCCGGCTTCATCATCCGAACACCTCCTCCCCGCCGCCACCCGCAGCGCCCATAAGAACCGACACCCGCTACGCTCCAGCCCTGCCGCTATCTCCCCCACCTGCGCCGCGTGGAAGCAGCCTCCGCTTCCGAAGCAGAGGAACACCACCGAGCGTGTCGGCTGCCCGTCGAGCCACGCGACGCACTCGTGCTGCCGACTTTTCTCGCCGTCCTCGCGCGCCATCAGCGGGCCGACGGGGTACACCGGCGGGGTCCGTCTGCCGGGCGCGCAGAGACCCTCTTCCAGCGCCCGCAGCGTCGCCGGCTCAAGATCCGTGAAGGTGTTGATCACGATGCCATTAAGCTCGGAGTAGCGCCGGCCATGGTGGACTAAGCAAGTGTACCTCCCGCTCTTCTTCCTCATGAAGGGCGACGGCATCCAGATCGGCGGGATGGGGCATACCCCCGGAACCCTCACATATTCTTCCATCTCCTCGAACTCCACGGGGAACTTCTCCTCGAGGGTTGGGAGATAGAGAATAAGAGCGAGGAAGGCGGCGTTGGATGCGAAGTAGACATAGCAAGGAACACCGAGTTCGGCCGCGACGTCGATCGCCCCGGTGGCAAATAAGTCGACGATTAAAGCGGCCAATGGGGCGTCGCCGGAGCGCAAGAGGTCCTGGAGCACGGATTTGATTTGGTGTTTTTGCTCATCCAAGTAAGCGGAGATGAAATCCTCGGGTCCGTCGAAGTCCTTGGGCAGATCGACGGGCTGGAGATGGCAGAAGTCAATGTCGAGGCCGGAGGCGGCGACGCTGCCGATCCAGTGGTCAACGGATACGGTAGGGACAGGGGCGATGAGGACGGTGACGGAGAAGTGGTAGCGGTGGAGGAGCTTGGCAAACTCGAGCATGGACATGATGTGGCCGACGGCGGGGATCGGGAGGAGCACCACTTTGGCTTTCGCCATTTTCTCCTTAGAGCGCGGGAAAAAATTCGATCGCAAATCGGGATCTCCTCACTTTAG
>JAGFNQ010003090.1:22946-37079 GCA_024364735.1 Boesenbergia rotunda
CTTATTTTTCCAGTGCTCCTTATTTCTACTGTTCCTCGGAGTACTGACTTGACCGTCGGAGTGCCTTGCCGGGACGTCTCCCGGCTAGGTTGCTAACGGTCATCTTCCTCAGCAGGTTCTTCTCCAGTCGGCCGGCCCTGCACCCGGCGACATCCACTTCCACTCGGCCGGAGGACACCCCCCGCTACGCTGCCATTCTGTGCGAAGACGCCCCGTCAGCATCCACGTCGTTCATCCCTACACCGTCATTCCGGTTGCGGCTCCACTACGCTCGGCGACAGGATCATCTTGAATTTTGATATTGATCTTCTAAGTATTAATAGTCAAGTGGGTTAGTGATTTTAAGAAATCAATATCAATATTGTATTGATTTTAAAAAAATAATACTATCTTGGAATTTTTGTGTTAGTGTTTTTAAAAATTAGTATTAATAGTTATTGCATGTATGAATCGGAGAGTGAAATATATAATGTAATTTAATAAGATAGTTATTGCATATATGAATCGGAGAGCGAAATATTTATGCTCTGTTTACTTAGGAAAGCATAAAGTAAAATTATGGAAAAGTTTTCGTAGTGGAAATTTTTTCATTGTTTACTTCATTATAATTTAAAGAAGAAAGAGAAATATAATCTATCCGCGGATAGTTTTGGAGCCAAAATCGATCAACTCAAAATTGGACGGAAAATAGCGGATGGATAAAAAAATGACGCATGTATCCCTTTTCATTTACAAAATTACATCATAAACCAAAAAAAAAATAACGCAGGTACCCTTTTTAATTCATAAAATTACACCATATACTAAAAAATGATGCATGTACTCTTTTGCATTAATAAAATTACACCGTATGTACCCACCTTTTTCAATCATGGTAAACAAGCATATAAAGGAAAGGATTTCTTTTCCTTTCCACTATCTTCCCATGCCTCAGAGGATAGCCAATCCATCTATCATCCACTCTTTCATGTAAACATAGCATTAATGTAATTTAAGAGGATAGTTATTGCATGTATGAATCGGAGAGTGAAATATTTAATGTAATTTAAAACAAAGAGAGAGAAAGGGGAGAATTATGATGAATCAGTGCAGATAAATTTAACTTGAGACTACAGATAAATTGAATTTGAGATGATCAATTTGATCCATGAAAATTTTCCATTGATCATCAGAGTAAATCGGGAAGCGCTAGCGGGCGGTCTAGAAACCCAACGTCTCAAGATTTGTGCCATATTTGAAGGAAAAATTCTTACAAAATGTGCCGTAACTAAGGATCGAATCATGGATACCTGAATTAACGACTAATTACCTTACCGTTGTATTATAGCCCCGGGTAGAAAAATAGGAGAATTGAAGCATATGACAGTAGAAAGAAATGAAAAAATAATTAAATTTTGTCATTGAGATAAAATGTAAAAGATGTATACCTTTTGGACAAGCATAATATCACGTGCACCTTTTAAACAATCTCACACCTTTTGGGATATTGCCACCTATAAAATGTTCTAGGTAAACTTTGTGGCTTTGACACATGAAATGAAAAGCGTGTTTATCCGACGACAATCCTTTTAGGCTACGTTTGATAAGGGATAATGTAATTGAGTCTATAATGTAATTAAGTTTATAATATAATGTAATCAAGATTACATTACTATGTTTGGTAACGAGTTATATGTAATCTTTGATAATTATAGACTGGGTTTAATGAAAGGTAATCTATCCTATAATATAATCAAAGATTGGCGGCTGACGACCGACGACGACGACCGACGACCTTGGTTGGAGATTGCCGTCGGTCGGCCGGCGACCGACGACTGCTGGCCAATGAACGACCGACGACCGGCGGCCGGCGAACGGCCGACGACCTTGTCAGCCGGCGGCCGACAGACGACCGGTGACCGGCGACCGATCGGCCGGCGACCGACCGTCGATCGGCGGCCGATCAGCGACCGCTACTGCCCGGCCGACGACCTTACAAGCTGTAATGTAATCGGATTACATCGTTTTAATTTTGTAATCGAGATTACAAATCTTGTGCCACTTTTGTAATCCAGATTTCATTACATTATAATTTTAAAATTATTCAAACAAAGGAATCCAACTTATAATATAATCTTGATTACATTACAGGATGAATTACCCTCGACCAAACACAGCTCTAATATTTTTGTCGCCAATCCTTCAATTAGTGACTTTTTTTTCTTGCCATTTCTCATTTTTATAATGTTTTCTTCGCATTAGTGTCTCAAGTATTTTTGTGATGAAGAAGCTTGTTTATTGTGGTTCATATTCTTTAACTGCTATACACAGGTTGAGAGATGTGATATGTGCTAGCCTCGAAGCACCAATGGAGGAGGACGAATCTGTTTCAAGGAAATTGCACTGCGCAGGCCTCAGCAACTTCCCAGTCGGGAGACGTCCGACCACTACTCGGAAGATCCCAGTCCGAAAACTCCACTCGGGAACCTCACTCGGGAGCTCACTTCGACCTCACTCGACAATACCGCTCGGGAGCACACTCGGCCTTCCACTCGGGAGCTCGCTCGGTCACTCGGCAATACCGCTCAGGAGCTCACTCGGCCTTACACTCGGGAGCTCGCTCGGTCACTCAGCAATACCGCTCGGGAGCTCACTCGGCCTTCCGCTCTCGGTCATTTCGCTCGGGAGATTACAGACTGCAATTTGGAGCTCGGGTCACTCAATAGAGATAAGTTGGAATTAATTTTATAATTTCAATTTAGTGTAAAATCTCGGATATTCCTCTAACAAAAAGTTGTGTAATTCGACATTCGGCCAAATTTCAGGATGAATTACCTCCTACCAAATACAACCCTAATATTTTTGTCGCCAATCCTTCAATTGGTGACTGTTTTTTTTTCTTGCCATTTATCATTTTTATAATGGTTTCTTCGCATTAGTGTCTCAAGTATTTCTGTGATGAAGAAGCTTGTTTATTGTGGTTCATATTCTTTAACTGCTATACACAGGTTGAGAGATGCGATATGTTCTGTCTGATCAAGCTATTGTCAAATATATATATATATATATATATATATATATATATATATATATATATATATATAGCTATTGTCAAATATATATATATCTCGCGTCCACGCTGATTTCCACGCAGGACGTCCGTAGCAAGTCCGCAGCAACGGTCCGCATCCGATCAATTCTCTATTGAGTGCGGACGTCCGCAGCAACGGTCCCACGCTGGCTTCCACGCAGGACGTCCGCAGCAAGTCCGCAGCTGCGGACGCTCTGTGCGGATGCGCTGCGGACGACGCCTACGTGGCTGCTGCGTGGACAAAGAAAACCAAAACCAAATACGCAGCGAATGGTGCCGACACCATTTTGCTCTCGCGCCCGCACGACCCCCTCTCTCGCCAACCCTAATCGCGTCCTCCTCTCTCGCGCCCTGCGTGCCGTGGTCCGGCGATCCCCCACCGCGTCGGAGTGGTGGTCCGTCTCGCACCTGCCCCTCGCGACCATAGCTCTCTTTCCCTCTTTCCCGCAGCGAGCCGTCGCCCTTGCCCTTGCGTCCCGCAGCCCGTGAGCTTGTGCCGACGCCTTCCCATTCCTCGGCACTGCGCGTGGATCCTGCGAGCGGAAACCCTAGGCGAAACAAAAGGATCCCTCCCGCCGGCGGAAACCCTAGAGCTCGTGCCTTTGCCTCCCGCCTCCTCCCCTCCTCCTCCACTCTCCGAAGCAGGTATCATTTTCCGTTCGGCTTTTTGTGTTTTTTTCTGTAATTTCCTCGTCGCCAAGGCCCTTTTGTTCCTCCGATCGCCTGAGAAGCAAAGAGACTTTAAAAGGGATCCCTTTAACCAAAGAGACTTTTGTAAGATCCCTTTTGTTCCTCCGATCCCTTTAACCTTTCCTCAGTTCTATATTTCATTTGATTATATGACTTGAAAAAAAAGCCTTTTTCATTTGATACGGAAGAAGCAAATAGACTTCTTTGCTTGTATTCCTAATTTCTAGAAAGTTAGGGATATATTCTGATGTAAATCTAATTCTAAATGATAATATAGATGATATTTGAGCTCCATAAATTTTGAAGCCATCTGAGTATCTGATTTATCAGCCATCTGAAAGTTGTGCTACTTTGTAGTGCATGTTCAATGTGTGTTCTTGAGCTCTCATATATTAACAGCAATTGGCTATGGTCATGAGCATGAGTAAGATTTAAATAATTGTCTATGGTCAATGAAACAAAGGTCCACTAATTTTGATTCACTTTTTTTTTATTGCTCAGCCGTGTCATATGGTTGGGGGATTTGAATTACAGGATTTCTTTGAGCTATAGTGAAACTAAAAATCTTCTCAAGGATAATAACTGGGATGCACTTTTTGAGAAGGATCAGGTAATTAATATTAAGTATTAACCTTCTCTAGTAATCAAATCATTTGTAATACTCTGTGTCTTTTATCATAATTATTCTGGGTCATCATACCATTCCATGTAACTTTCTTCCTTTGCTGAATGGATCCTGTATGACTTGTATTACTCGACATCTGTTGGCTTAGTGATTTTTCATCCAAATTGTTTTGATAGCTTAAAATTGAAAGAGAAGCTGGGCGAGTGTTCAAGGGATGGAATGAAGGAAAGATCTACTTTGCTCCCACTTACAAATACTCAAGCAACTCAGATATGTATGCTGGCGAGATTGCAACATCAAAGAAGAAACGGAGAATAGTTCACGGCACTGAATTTGTGTTGTTGTTCATCTGTAGTCCACGGCACTGACAATTTGTAGGCATTAGAATAGTTCTCAGAAAGTGTTTTCTGTTATCCTTTCCTCCGTCTCTTGTGCTAAGCTGCATGTATTTGGTCTGCCATTAGTGGATGAATTCTACTTGTTCTTCGCTGCAACTCTGTTTTGAGCTACGCTATTTAAATATATCGAATGATGGATTTAAGTTACATTTGGCATAGGAAATGAAATGGAAATGATTTATTTCATATCTTTGGTTAAATATGGTGTCAATCAATTGATCAGATACTCGAGGTTTCAGAGTGTTGGAAATCTGACTCTACATTTTCCTGATAATTTCGGTGGAGAAACTATGCAAATATATTACATTGGACATAATTTCTGTATGAATCTTTGTTGAATGTTGTAATTGGATTCTAGTTGAAATATAATTTGCTTGGAAAATCAAAGTGGAAGCCAGTATCAAACACAGTTTAACATTTTGCTGCAGTCAGTTTGATCCTCGGTAAATTACCTGTTTGGTTTGCAGGACGGGAGCTGATACTGGTTCTCTATCACACGTGGAGTGAAATCTAGTAGGTAAAGTATCCCTTCAACATTGGAAGAGCTTGGTGAACTTTTATTTTTTCTAACAGTTGTTTGGTTGCATCTTTCTGCCAATTCCAACTAGTTATTTTTTTCCCACATGGCGTTCTGTGGTTAGATTGTTTTCAATAGATTTTATTGCAGCAACATGTTTTAGGTGGAGGCTTTAATAGTATTTTGCTCACGATGTAACTAGAGGAAAAATAATCACAGACAATTCTCTGACGGGTTTATGCACTGCAGTTCCTACGTAATCTTTTGTCAAGGCAGAATGGGTGTAGAAAGATGTTGCTTGTGTTTTCCTCGTTCGAGGGCATCTCTTTCTAGTTGTATCCGGCTGGACGTTGTAAGATCAAACGAAACTTCTATGTTCATTTGACTTTCTGGGGAGTTGCTAAATGCCAAACATGCATGTGCAAAATTTATCGTGGAGTTCCTGAGTATCTTTTGCAGTATGGAAGGGAGTACAGTTTTTGATTTTGCTTTAAGTTCGTCATACGTGTTGAGAAATAAAAAGGCAAAAGCTCATACAATAAATTCCTTAATTTCACAAAGGAAAATGATTGAGAACATGAAAAACTCAACGTGAATCCAACATGAAATTCAATTGCACCGATCCTCGACGGGTTCACCCGTCCCCCCAGGTTATAGTTTTGTTCGGGGCGGCGGCCGGAGGCCGCCGCCACTGTCCGAGCGACAATCGGACGTGTATATAAAAAGTGTCACGTCATTCACGTTGAGTTTCACGCTAAAATTTCACATTCTCTATCATTGCTCTTTCACAAAGGGGTTTCTTTATCTCTTTTGACGTCAAACATTTAGATACACACGCAGACATAATCATTGAAATTTAGATTATACACGAGACACCATAGGCTATACAATCGTTTGCCTTTTTTCTTAACAATACTTGTTTAAGAATGCTCAAAAGCGAACTCTAATGGTAGTAGTATAGCAGATGGTAATGCTAGCGGATCACGTCTGGTGTGTCTACAAAAGTTGAAAGAAGATAGATAATTATTCCAATGCACATTGGCCAACCCATCTAGTTACACGAAGAAATGAAGAATCAAAATTACAAATTGGTTATGGAAACAAGACAACACCTGATCACCTATCTGCATGTTACCCTTAATTCATCACTTGATTGTAGTCTACTCTGTAATTATTTTATGCTATTAAGTGACTTGCACAATGTTCTCTTGCTGTACCTCAACAAATTATAAATAGAAAATGCCTCCGAAGGAAAGCCTGATTGCCCAAGTTGTAAAATTACATAAGAACATAGTTCCTACCAAAAAGTAATTAGAGAAAATATACTAGACCCTTTTCCATGGAAAAACATAGATAGTATGAATTTTGAAAAGCCGGATGACAGATTTCTATCAAGTTGTACATTGCGCACAGGATAAATTATACTTGCTAATGGTAAAAATCAATCATTTTAACATCAGCTTTCATTGCAGAGTATGGATTATTAATAAGATGTTCCTTGAATTTTTAAAAAGGCAATCCTCAAGGCTCAAGCATTGGGTCTAGTACTTGAAATAGTAAAAATAGAAATATGTACTTTGCTCCAGTTATCATACTTCGTATTATAAGGATATGGATAAATTTAAATATTACAACACATTTAAGAAGCTTTTGAGAGAGCTTTTGAGTGTGAAGGGAGAAAGCTTTTAGATAAAGTAACATTATAAGACATATTAGTTCTTTATCCATAGTCAATGTGAAGTCTTAACATTACATTCTCAACAATTACATGTCCATTCTGCGAAATTAAAACCAAGAGGGAGTATTAATACAGTCTAAAAGCAACATTAACTATTTCCCTAGTCAACGAACTTGAGATTGCATTGTTTCTTTATGCAAAACTTACCAAATTATTGGAAAAAATGTTCAAGCAATTTAAATAAATACTGGAACTCCAAGTCTGATACTTCGTTAAGCCACTAATGTATCAATAGTCATTGTACTCCTTGTACCAACACACAATAGCTCAAGTAAAATCATGTGGCCATAGCCATTACCAAAGGGGAACAGCTGAGAACTTCACTTTCATTGCAATTGCTAGAATACCTATAAATAGATAGGCCTCAATCTTTGTTATTACCAATGAAAATTATTAGATGGCATCATAAAATTAGTATCTTGTGAATGTTATTACCACCTAAAAATTTTACCAGATGGAAGTTGAGAAAACAATGTCTTCAAAAGCCATTATTTTCTATCAATCTCAATTCCAAGTCCACTTGAATGCCACAACTTTACAGCAAACACAACTAAGTGATCTACTATATCTATTACCACTTAGTTCTTTTTACATGACCAAAACATTTATATTCATATAAGCTTCATTATCTTTGAAGTAAACTGATAAGATATGTTAGTTCAACAAGTACTAGAAGATAGAAGAGAGACCATGAAAAAAAATACAGTGTGTCACCAGAAAAAGGCAAACCTTCTATAACTCACCTCGTTCAGTTGATGGCCTTTGCCATTCATGTCCTCAATAGTTTTGAATGCAAGGTGATACAATTTCTCTCTACAAAAATACTTAATCAGGATATGAAAGGTATTCCAATCTGGGTTTATTGACAACTCATCCATCTTTTTTAGCATATGCATTACACTTTCCAAATCACCAGCATTGCAGTAAGCTCTTAACAGGTTATTAACAATAACCAGGTCGTATTTATCAAACTTTTTTTCAAAATCCTTAGTAAGCTCTTAACAGGTTGTTAACAATAACCAGCTCCAAAATGAAGACAAAACTCGAACTGCTTATGAACTAAATTTTCAGCACGAGTAGGCACAAAAACGCACAAAACAGCAAGAGAAGTAGCAAATTGTACAATTACAGTGAATATCGCAGTAAAAATTGGAGTAACAATCGGATAGGTTCAGGGAAAACGAAAACCACGGGGCTAGCGAGATTTGTAGCTGTGAAGGCGGCCCGGCGCAGGCGGCAACGGAAATCGCAGGGGCAGGCGCAGGCTTCGGACGCGAAAGAGCGAGGTAGGTGGGGGATGGCCGGACCACGGCAACGCAGCGAGTTTAGGGTTCGCGAGAGGGGGGCGACGCAGCGAGTTTAGGGGATGGCCGGCGCGAGAGAGGGAGGCGACGCAGCAGGTCCGCAGTGCCGAGGGATGGGAAGGTGTCGGCACGAGCTCAGTGGCATGCTGCGGGATGCGAGGGCAAGGCGAGGCCGAGGGCGAGGGCTCACTCCGGGAAAGAGAACTGCGAGAAAGAGGGAAAGGGTACGTTGCGAGAAAGAGGGCTGGCGGCCGAGCGGGCGCGAGGAATGGTTTGTCGCGAAAATTTCTCGCGCTGTGATTTTTTGTTTTGCCCTAGATCCTCTCTGGCGGACAAATCTCGCGTCCACGCTGGCTTCCACGCAGGACGTCCGCAGCAACGGTCCGCATCCGATCAATCTCTCTCTATATATATATATATATATAAAAAGTTGGATAACGATTAATTTGGAATGTCCAATTTGATTTCATGAATATTTTTCATCGATCATTAAGGTAAATTAGTAAGCGCTCACAATAAGCAATTCAGAAGCTCAACATCTCACAATTACCTACCATATTCGAAAAAAAATCTTATCAAATTTATCATAATTAAAAGAAGGAATCATCAATACATAAAAAATAAATAGTCACGTTTTCATGTATCATAATCATGGAAGCCCTATCAAACTATTGTAGTGGTAAAAGGTGAAACAGTCACTCCCAGTGTCCCCGCCAGCCCGCTTCAAGATCAATACGGAGGAGATAAATCACGGTGACTGAGAAGGTAAGAGGTTAGGAGGTGCAGCGAGAGATTTTTTACATAGCGTACAGAGATTTACGCGCCACCAACCCCGTGACTCGAATTTAAGAGCTTTAATAATAATCAATCAATTTTTTACCATCTCAATTATATCCGTGGAGGCCATCAAACTATTGTAGCTCTCGCTGTAACTTGATATATGCTGATGGGAATCATGTGAAGTTTTTAGAGCCATTAAAGTTTATTAATTACTATTAGCATGTCATTAATGATTTAAAAGCTTTTAAAAAACAGGTGGATAGATTTAGAGGACCCACAAAATTATTAATGAGGTGGATGTATTAGTGACGTGGTAACACCCATCCACCTCATTAATAGTTTTGTGGGTTGTCGAGAAAGGTACCTCAGACAGAGGCCGGATCCTATAGGAGACGGGATCCTCGGTCCCAAAGAGGATTTCTGTCCCTCTGTCTTAATCGCCGGCGATGATTGGTGAGTCGTCTGATCGCCAATCGGACATCATCGACAGCTTCCGGTTGCTGTCCCAAACAAAACTATATCTTGGGGGGTATGGTGAACCCATCGGGGGCCGCCGCAATTGTGATCTCGTCATATTCACCATCGAATCCGACAAGATTGTAATGTGACGATTTCGACCGATTCAACGTTATCAAAATATATCGATTGATTCTGGACAATAATAAAAAATTATTAATAGTCTCCGATCGTCGATCAGACGACTCGTCGCCCATCAAACTATTGTAGCTCTTGCTGTAAGTTGATATATGCTGATGGGAATCATGTGAAGTTTTTAGAGCCATTAAAGTTTATTAATAACTATTAGCATGTCATTAATGATTTAAAAGCTTTTAAAAAACAGGTGGATACATTTAGAGGACCCACAAAATTATTAATGAGGTGGATGTATTAGTGACGTGGTAACACCCATCCACCTCATTAATAGTTTTGTGGGTTGTCGAGAAAGGTACCTCAGACAGAGGCCGGATCCTATAGGAGACGGGATCCTCGGAACCAAAGAGGATCCTTGTCTCTCTGGGAGCAGTTGACTGGTAGCGACTGATTAAGTAGGTTAAAAATTCGAACGTTGAGCTGGAACGGTCGATTTTCAATGGGACCAATCGTCGGGTGTTTTTCAGCCCTGAGTTCTATTTAAAGGAACTCGGTTTGGGTTGGGAGCTCTTGACGAAACAAGCTTGGTTAGGGCTTGTTAGTAGTCTCTTGCACTCAGAGGTGTGCTTGTGATTGTGGTGAGGTTTCTCTACCCACAAGGAGCGACATGAGTTAGCCGGAGGACATCCTGAGAGTGATCCGCCGAAGGATCGAGGGATCGTCCACCTTACGGACTGCCGTGGAGTAGGAGCATCATCTCCGAACCACGTAAATCAGGTGGTGTTAGCATTGTTTAATTGTTAGTTTTGTTTTATTGTCTTTCCGCTTGCGCACTAACAACGTAGGTAGAGAAGAAACCAGAAAATTGCTATTCACCCCCCCTCTAGCAAGCCAACATCGATCTAACAGGTTTCCACATGAACCAACAACTGTGGTTTGTAGGACGTGATCTGCTCAGATCCAACACATCACCCACTTGGTTGTCTCAGACTCTCATTTCTTACATAAGTTATAAGCGAGTTTTCCTGTGAATCAACGAGCATGGTTGGTAGGACGTGATCCACACACAATCCAACACACCATCCGCTCGGTTATCCCAGACACTCATCTTCTTATATTAATTATAAGCGAGTTTCCCTGTGAATCAACGAGCGTGGTTGGTAGGACGTGATCCACTCATGATCCAACACACCACCCGCTCGATCATCCCATACTCTCAGCTCCGCCATTCTGCTTGGTTCAGCATTGCTTTGCCACTTTGCTTGGCTCAGCACTGCTTCGCCACTCTGCTTGGCACAAACAACCACTCTGCTTGGCTAAGCTTCGCCACTATGCTTGGCACTGCTCCGCCACTTTACTTTGCTCAGCTCTGCTTTCCACTCTCCTTGGCACAGATCCGCCACTCTCCTTGGCATAGACCACCACTTTGCTTGACACAAACAACCACTTTGTTTGTGGATCACGTCCTACCAACCACGCTCGTTGCTTCACAGGAAAACTCTCTTATAACTTATGTAAGAAATGAGAGTCTAAGACAACTGAGCGAGTGATGTGTTGGATCGTGAGCGGATCAAAAAAACAAACAACCACTCTGTTTGGCCCAGCTTCGTCACTCTGCTTGGCTCAGCTTCGCTACTCTACATGGCTCAGCTCTGCTTCACCACTCTACTTGGCACAAATCTGCCACTCTACTTGGCACAGACCGCCACTCTGCTTGGCACAGATTCGCCACTCTGCTTAGCTCTACGCGGCCGCTCTATGTAGCTGCTTGTTTAGCAAGACTCTGATGTCACTCGACCCAACACGTTCGATCAAGTCACCGCTCGCTTGCCAATCTATGTTGACACCCGCTTGTCATTTTATTCCCGCACGAATTGGTGCATACACTTAGCCGTTTGTCGTGTGCAAACTTGGCACTCGTCCGACACAACTCAACCGTTTGCTCGACATGTAATAACACTCATCCTGCATAATTTTCGTAAGTGTTGGTCAATGATGCCTTGCCAAACTCAACTCAGCAAGTTAATTGTACCAAAAATTTATAGGCTTAGCAGCCCAAGTATGACCGATTTAAGCAGGAAATGCTAATTGGTCAAACCAACTCAAAGTCCAAATCAATTCTAAACAATCGCTCGGACGATATATTCGACACTCTCGTAAGAGGATTGTCGATTTTTCCTCATTTTCTTGGTCAGAAGGGATTCCACCGGGTAATAGGCTTAGTCTAGTCAGTCTTTGACTAGACTTGAAGGGGAGGCTTGTGATCCAAGGAGATGCAGTGGACCCCCCAAGAAAAAACCCTCAAATCGGCATGTTGAGTTGGGTTAAAGTCAAGGGGGTCAAGGGGACCTAATCTCCGACCTGCCAACCTCCAAAACAGTCCGGTCGAGCTGCCAACTTGCAGACCAGTGTGGTCGAGCTGCCAACCTGCAGACTAGTGTGGACGAGCTACCAACCTCCAGAACAGTTTAACCGAGCAGCCAACCTACATACTAGTGTGGCCGAGCTACTAACTTGCAAACTGATGTGGTTGAACTACCAACCACCAGAACAATTTGGTCGAGCTGCCAACGTGCAGTCCAGTGTGGTCCAACTACCAACCTGAAGACCATTGTGGACAAGCTCCCAACCTCCAGAACAGTTTGATAGAGCTGCCAACCTACAGCAGCCAACCTGCAGAACATTCTGGATGAGCTGCCAATACACACAACAGATAGCCAATTTGCAAACTAATCTCCAGTCGCTGTCCGAGCGGCATAGCCGATCGGATGCTCTGGTTCACTTCCACTCTAACCCAATGCCTCTTCCAAGTCCAAATACTGTGAATAGCACGAGGGCCCCTCTTGTCAGGTGTCAAAACATGTGAGTTGTCAAAGCACAAGTTTATCTAAACACATGAAGCAACATGATGGACACAACGTGATCCTACCCACAGTGTCGCGCATGGGTGACATGACCCTCTGACCACTTTGCCATATCCTCTGACAACCACACATGGGTGGCCTAACCCTCCGATACCTTTTGGTCTGATTTTCTTTAATGTGACTGACAACTAAACAGAGATATTCCCTATATAAAGTCTTGCTCTTGTAGGCCAAGGGAGGGGGCGGGGTGCTACTATTAATTTTTCTACGTACAAAAACCCATACTGCATATGTGAAGATAGCCGATCAGCCAGCTTGCGTGGCAGATAACCGATCTACCAACCTGTGCGGCAGCCAGCCGATTCGCCAACCTGCACGGCAAGCAGCCAATCCGCCAACCTCTGCGACAAACAGTCGATTTACCAACCTGCACGGAAGACAGCCAATTTGCCAACCTGCACAGCAGACATCCAATCTGCCAACCTAGGCGACAAATAGCCAATTCGTCAACCTATATAGTAGATAGCATATCAACCAACCTACGCGGCAGACAGTCGATCCGCCAACCTACGTGGCAAACAGCCGATCCACCAACCAATCTCCAGCTCTCGTCCGATTGGCATAGCCAATCAGACGCTCTGGTTCATTTCCACTCCTGTCTAACACCTCTCCCATACCCAAATTATCGAGACACTCACACATAGGCTAATATGACATGAGGAGCAGTCTGATGTGACATATATGTCAGTATCATGTGGTAGCATGATCCCCACAAGGTCTACAAGATATGGACAATATATCCTTCTGACATTTATGATGTGATGCATTCTTTAATGTGGATGTGACATCCCAATACAATATTTTCTATAAAAAGTCCCGCTTCCACAAGCCAGGGGATAGACTACAATTCTACTCAAAGAAGAAGACTTATTTCTACTTGCTTTTATTTATTATTTATCTTCATCTTATATGTTAGGACCAAAAAGAATTAGGATATCTTCACAATGACATGATATTGTCCACTTTGGGCCTAAGCCCTCATGGTTTTGCTCTTGGGCTCTCCCCAAAAGGCCTCATGCCAATGGAGATACATAATTCCTTATAAGTATGATCCAACCATATGATTTCCAATGTGGGACTAAGTTTGCACCCTTTGTAGCGGCCCCGCCTCTATGGTCCCCGTAAGCAACCCTCTAGGTCGGCGACCCTACGGTCTTCCCACCCCTGGCAGTGGGTTTTGTCCAATCATCCAAAGGTAACAACACGTGCTCATATACCCAGTCACGAATACATCCGGATGTCGTCGACGAATAGTAACGGTCATCCCAACATCCTAAGGGCACCAGACTCCAATCCACGTGGTGGCCAAATCATCTTTATGCTCGTACAACATACCAAGGGCATAACTGATCAAGGAAACATCATCTAACCATTAGCTACAACCGAGCAACTAAGTAAACATCACCCATATCAAGGGTGCTCAACCCTAAGGTCACTTGTGCCACTTCTATAATATCTGATCCTCCAGATCCACAAGAAATTGCGCAGATTGGGTT
>JAGFNQ010003090.1:37089-147191 GCA_024364735.1 Boesenbergia rotunda
GGAACCCCCCGTCCAAAACTAATATCCGCAACGAGGTATCCAAGCCAATCAACATCCTGTATCATAGACATACGTTTAGCTACACACAATATTTAGCTAAACAAATTATTAAGTCGCATCAAGATAACACCCAAATTACCCCGAACCCTCAAGATATAGCTCAAGTTTTAAGGTATAAATTCACAAGTGGGCTTATCTAGATACACTCTAAAAATTCAAAGAGGCAGCTAAACCCCTACCAATATTAGGATCAAATCCAGATCTAAACTAGGGTTAGACTACACCTTTCAAACCACATGGGGTCAATTCTATCCATGGGGTCAATTCTATCCAGAACCTACCAAGGTGACACAACAATCACCTAGAGCTACACCACTCAGAGCATCCATTCCCCCCTGTGAGCTCACGGCAACACAAGTCAACACCAGATCAAAGATGACCTCTAAGCATGATCTCGTGACCACAGATCAACCAAACTGTATCTGAATCCCATTACCAAAGCAAAACATCAACCCATGACAGATCAACAACACCAAAACCTAAACCATGAATACATCTCAATCCCAAATGATAAAGCTAGCAAGTTCCTAATCCAAGAATTTCTGATCTAACACTCAATCAACAATCTGGCCACGAAAATCCTAATGCATTCAAAACACAACAAATCGAAGATCAAAACCAAACAGGACTCTACCAATCCGACCAAGAACCTGAAGCAGAAACCACAACACCAAGTTCATCTCCAATTGAAACTCACGACAAACCCAAAACCCAATTCCATGATCTACCGTAGCATACAACAATAAATCAAATCGCATCGCTGAGCTAATCAAGAGAATCAGTTTGATCACCATCAATCCATCAAAACAATAACATAGATAGCTCGAATCGAACCCACAAGAGCACATGAACAGAGATCGAAAACCCAAATCTACAGATCGAATGATACAATCCCAATCAAACACCATACATCTTAAATCAGAAACAATCTCCCTGCTTAACACCAACTAACAGTTCTTACCTTGGCAGAGTTGCTCGCTGAGATCTAGGATCAATTTGCTGGCAATTCTTCCTCAGCACAGGTTCACTTCCGTTTCTCCCAAAATCTCGCGATCGCAAGAGAAGAAGATGGCGGTCGTGAGAGAAAGGTAGGAAGAAGAAAGAGCATCGCCCACCAACCGTGCCCTAGATCCACCAAAACACCAAGGTTCTTCAAATCAAGATCTCGATCGGAGATCGTTTGCAAACACAAAAGACCTACCACTCACCTTCGACGCGACGGAAGAAGAAGTCTATCTAAGCCCGACGTGCTCTGGCAAGAACGCGAAGGCAACGACGGAGGACTCCTCTCAGATGTCGCTGATCTCAAGCGGAGAGAGTGAAGACGTGCGAGAGAGAGAGAGATAGGGCAAGAGAGAGTTCGGCTGATCTCTCCTGTGACAAGGAGGGGAAGAAAAATTAATATACTAATGGTCATTTTGCATTTTAACCCCTCCATTTTCGATCCTTCTGGCAAATGCCCTTAAGTTTCAAAACTTTTACATTTTAGTCCCTCAAAATTTTCTGTATTTCTACAGATAATCGGACGTGTGCATGTAAAGTGCCACGTCATGTCATGTCATGCCACATCATTCACTATGATTTTTACTCTCCCTATCATTGCTCTATTTTAATATGAGCAATGATAGGGAGAGTGAAAATGAGAGAGTAAAAATCATAGTGAATAATGTGATATGACGTAACACTTTACATGGATGATATTTAAATATAACAAATGAACCGTGTTCACCGACTCGCCAAATCCAAAAGCATTAGCATGGATGATCTAACCAAATTTTGTACGTTTGCACGTAGACGAACACATCGTAATAAATAACACTAATGGCGTGCTATAATTAGCTAAGACATAAGGATATTTTAATATGAGCAATTATAGGAAGAGTAAAAATGAGAGAGTGAAAATCATAATAAATGATATGACATGACGTGACACTTTATATGTACACGTACGATTATCATTTGGACATCATCGGCGGCTTTCGGCCGCCGTCCCAAATCAAATTATATCCTGGGGGACACGGTGAATCTGTCGGAGATCGTGCATGTAAAGTATCACACCATTCATTATGATTTTTACTCTCCAATTTTAACTTTTTCAATCATTATTTTTTGAATATAGCAAGTTAAATGATCCATGTTCACCAACTGCAAGCGACTGAATGACAACAGTCTTCATTGTATATCTTTAATTCGAGCGTGACGAGCGTCGCATTAGTGGTTGCGCGTTGTCTACTTGTTCGAAAATTTACCTCAATTTGTTATATAATTAAGGACTTAGTCATGCACCAACCTCAATTCCTTCCTTCACTTGATCCTCAAGAGCTCGCTCGATCGCTTCTTCTCGTCTATCTTCATGGAGTTCTCGGCGGTTTTTGACTCTGTTGCAGCAGCAGCATTTGGGTTTCTGCTGCTAGCTGCTGTTGCCGTGATCGCCGGCATCAAGAAGAGGCGACAAGATCCTCCGGTGGTGGGCACCATCTTCCACCAGTTTATCAACTTCCAAAGGCTGCACGACTACCACACCGAGCTGGCTCGCAGTCACAAGAACTACCGTTTGCTCTCCCCCTTCGTCCGGCAGCTCTACACCTCCGACCCTACCATCGTCGAGTACATACTTAAGACCAACTTCAGCAATTACGGCAAGGTAATTATATTGAAGCTCGCAAGCTTCAATTTCTCTTGAAAGGGTGTCGTTTATCACCCGCCTCTGCTTCTACTTTGAAAAATATTCTTTAATTTTTCAGTCAGTACTCTAATAATAATTAAAACATAAATTATTTTATGCAAAGGTAGTTGAAGAAAATTTAATTATTATTTTTAAATCTAACAGTAGCAATATTCAATGATTAAGATTATACTTCATTTAGATCCTTTTAATCTAAGAAATTAAAAATTCTATTTGCTGCAACTTCTATGAAGGATGCTCACATGTATGCTTTATCCAAGACATGCATGTTGTTTCAAGAAATTCCGAAAGAAATTCTACAAGATAGAGACCTAATTAAAAAATTGATTTAATGGTAATCAATATTAATTCTGCTTAATTCAGGGATCATATAATTATGAAATCTTGCACGAGCTGTTAGGAGATGGCATTTTTGCAGTCGATGGCGATAAGTGGCGCCGCCAACGAAAGCTTGCAAGCTTCAATTTCTCCACCAAATCCTTGAGAGATTTTAGTGGCGCTATTTTCAAAAATAATGCATCCAAGCTTGCAAATACTATCTCTTCCCTCGCCAATTCTAACCAAATGTTCGATATACAAGTAAGTTAATCCTTTTGAATCCAGTTAGCTCCGTGTATGTATGTACGCCATGAAAACTATGTTACGAAAGCTTCAATAGGATATCTTGATGAAATCCACCATGGATTCCACATTCAAAATAGCATTCGGGTTCAAGTTGAATTGCTTGGATGGTTCGAATCACAGCGGAAGCGAGTTCGCCAAGGCATTTGATGCGTCAAACGAGTGCATCATGCTAAGGTATGTAAATGCCTTTTGGAAGATCATGAGGTTTCTGAATGTTGGATCGGAAGCAGCTCTCAAGGAAAATCTAAAAGTGGTCGATGAATTTGTATACAAAGTGATGGACATTAGGCTCAAACAGATCTCAAACCAAGGAAATATTGACACAGTAAGTGGACCTTTGAACACTACAAAGCAACTAGATATACAGTTCGAGCACTAATTGCCATCTTTTGTTATCAAACACAGGACAAGAAAGATGATATTCTCTCAAAATTCTTAGAGGAGAGCAAGAACAATCCAGAGAAGATCGATATGCGATATCTGAGAGATATAATTCTGAACTTTGTCATTGCTGGAAAAGATTCTACAGCAGGCACACTCGCATGGTTATTCTTCTTGATCTGCAAGAACCCCTCTGTTCAGGAGAAGATTTATCAAGAAGTAAAGCAAGTAATCGAACCTATTGAATGTGTAGACTTTGCAGAGTTTTCGCGAAGCATAAGAGATGAGTCCCTCAACAATCTTCACTATCTCCATGCTACCCTCACCGAAACACTGAGGTTCTTCCCTGCAGTACCTTTAGTAAGTTTTCAAGTGCTACAATCAGTTCTGAGCAAATAAGTAGTCGAAATCGCATGAACTGAACAGGGAATTGTATTGTTTGTTCAGGAAAACAAGGTTTGCTTTTCAGATGACGTTCTGCCAGGAGGCTACAATGTGAGCAAAGGTGACATTGTCTTCTACCAGCCATACGCAATGGGTAGAATGGAATATTTGTGGGGTGAGGATGCCGAGATTTTTCGACCTGAAAGATGGCTGGATGATGAAGGGGTCTTCCAGTCTGAAAGTCCCTACAAGTTTGTAGCTTTTCAAGTAAGCAAATTTATCTACAAGTGGTTCAAGAAACTGGTATTTTAGATCTTCTACGGGATAATTATTCGTCAATTTTTTTTTCTTCTGTTTTTTTTTTTGGGGTATTTTAGGCTGGTCCAAGAATCTGTTTGGGAAAAGAATTTGCCTACAGACAAATGAAGATATTCGCAGCAGTTCTTCTCTACTTCTTCCAGTTCAAGCTTCGTGATGAGCAGAAGGATGTCCATTATAAGACCATGGCAACCCTTCAAATTGACCAAGGTCTCTTCCTCGAAGCGTTCTCTAGACAAAGAACATCTACTGAATTATGCTCTACTTGCAAACGAATTTGATATGTGTAATCGAATAATCACTCTTCAGTTTGTGTCATTGTTACGAAATGATCATGATGAATAAATAAGCAACAGGAAGGTATGCCTTTTGTTGTGTTATGTAACTCATTAATTTTTACGTCTCAGAACAGTTTGATAATTAACTAATTTTATAACATTTTTACTTAAAAAACTATATCATAGACAAATAATGCATTCAAGGCTCCACATATTGGCAAAAGAAAATAGAAAATCTGTTGAATAGCCCGTGATAGACACGTGAGATGAAAAAGTTTTATAGTAGAATACAATGAGTCTCAGAGACATCCTTTTTCAGAACCCTCGAGGTACTCTCGGGAGGCAGTCCGGGGAAGTCAACCAGAAGATCCCTCCCGGGATCACCCCGGGAGGCGAGGTCCCGAGACCACCTCGGGAGCTATAACGTCCGCGATCACCCGGGCCAGAAGTACCCGAGATCACCTCGGAGAAACGGAGCCCTAGCTACCTTCGACAGTAAATAACAGCTCTTCCCCTCCTTCGCGGACCTATGGATAAGTGTCCTCGCTGGCACAGAATCACCAGGACCCTTAAATGTCGCAACCGGTCGAAATGTAATGACAGCTGAGACCGTTTCAAAGGCTATCCAGTAACCGTCGAAAAAGGAGGAGGTTGTGGCAAAATAGCGGAAGCCAGTATAAAAGCTACCCTAACCCCTCTGGTAAAGGGGGTTACGCACTCTCTACAACTCATACTTTCTTTCTTGTCTTACCCCGCTGGGCTGCTCCCCGAGGATCACGTCTGTAAGTTCGAGAACGCAGCACTCTTGCACCAATACACTGACGGTGTAAAGTGCGGGGTGCTCTTGAATACCTTGTCGGGAGCAGCCCAGCGGTGGTTCAAGAGGCTGTTGCAAGGGTCTATCAACTCTTTCGCGGAGTTCAGAACCGTCTTCCTCCATCATTTCGCCAGTAGTCGTCGGTGCCAAAAGACGACACTTAATCTGTTTGCCCTCAAGCAGAAGCCTAAGGAGCTGCTCAAATAGTACATCCAGTGATTCAATCGGGTGGCCCAGGACGTGCCCAGCGCCACGTCTGAAATCCTTGTCAGTGCCTGCACCCAGGGGCTGCCCGAAGGGACTTTTTCCGATCCCTGGTAAAAAAACTCCCCGCCAGTTTTGACGATCTGTTGGGGCGTTCTGTTAAGCACGTCAATGTGGAAGAAGTAGCCGTTTGAACCTCACCACGGCCAAATTCGATAGGTGAGGAAAGGAGAAATGATTCATCACCAAATTAAATTAGCAAATCTTCGCCAAATTTAAAAATCGCCAGGATCTCAAATTTATATTTAGATCGCGACTAATTTTTATATTTGACGAAGATTTTTAAATTTGTCCCTGAGACTTAGATTTGTGGCCAATTGGCGGCGACGATCCATTAAATTGGCTACGGATAGACAGGTCGAGTCCAACCCAGACCCGGTTCAATCTGCAATCGGCCCGGTGGCCAGGCCCAGCTGAACCGGCAGACAAGCAGTTCAGCCCACTTAATTTTTTAATTTCTGTATTAAAAATTACAGGGATTTAATTGCTTAATAACTGTTTTTTATTATATTATTAATTTAAAAAAACGTTTCTTTATTTTTAATTAATTTATAATCATTTATCTTTAAATAATTTTATAAATTAATTAATTATTTAATAATTAAACAATATTTATTATTATATTATAATTTTTAATAAGTCGAATCACAATTGAATCTGATAAATAATTTAATAAAATTAATATTTTTTAAATAATATAATAATTTTGAATTGTAACAAATCGTGACTGAACTGATAATTTCGAACCGTGATCCTAAGAAATAATGATATTTTAATATAACAAATGAATCGGGTTCACCGACTCCCCAAATCCAAAAGCATCAGGATGCATGAATGATCAAGCCAAATTTCTTACGTTTGTATATTTTTCTATGAGACAGTCGTCATCGAATCTTCCCTAATTTTATCCGCACGTCGCATTACGGCATTAGTGGTTGGCCGTTGTCTACTTGTTCGAAAATTTGCCTCAATTTGTTATATAATTAAGGACTTAGTCATGCACTAACCTCAATTCCTTCCTTCACTTGATCCTCAAAATTAAAGCTCGCTCGATCGCTTCTTCTCGTCTATCTTCATGGAGTTCTCGGCAAGTTTTGTCTCTGTTGCAGCAGCAGTTGTGTTCCTGCTGCTCGCTGCCGTTGCCTTGCTCGCCGGCATCAAGAAGAGGCGACAAGATCCTCCGGTGGTGGGCACCATCTTCCACCAGTTTCTCAACTTCCAAAGGCTGCACGACTACCACACCGAGCTGGCTCGCCGTCACAAGAACTACCGTTTGCTCTCCCCCTTCGGCCGGCAGCTCTACACCTCCGACCCTGCCATCGTCGAGTACATACTTAAGACCAACTTCAGCAATTACGGCAAGGTAATTATATTGAAGCTCGCAAGCTTCAATTAATTCTCTTGAAAGGGTGTCGTTTATCACTCGCCTCTGCTTCTACGTACTTTGAAAAATATTTTTTAATTTTTCAGTCAGTACTCTAATCATAATTAAAACATAAATTATTTTATGCAAAGGTAGTTGAACGAAGCAAGTTTAATTATTATTTTTTAAATCTAACCGTAGCAATATTCAATGATTAAGATTATCCTTCATTTAGATCCTTTTAATCTAAGAAATTAAAAATTCTATTTGTTGCAACTTCTACGAAGGATGCTCACATGTAAGTTTTATCCAAGACATGCATGTTGATTCAAGAAATTTCGAAAGAAATTCTACAAGATAGGGACCTAATTAAAAAATTGATTTAATGGTAATCAATATTAATTCTGCTTAATTCAGGGATCATATAATTATGAAAACACACACGAGCTGTTTGGAGATGGCATTTTTGCAGTCGATGGCGATAAGTGGCGCCACCAACGAAAGCTTGCAAGCTTCAATTTCTCCACCAAATCCTTGAGAGATTTTAGTGGCGCTATTTTCAAAAATAGTGCATCCAAGCTCGCAAATACTATCTCTTCCCTCGCCAATTCTAACCAAATGTTCGATATACAAGTAAGTTAATCCTTTTGAATCTAGCTAGCTCCATGTATGTATATACGTACGCCATGAAAACTAAGTTACGAAAGCTTCAATAGGATATCTTGATGAAATCCACCATGGATTCCACATTCAAAATAGCATTCGGGTTCGAGTTGAATTGCTTGGATGGTTCGAATCACAGTGGAAGCGAGTTCGCCAAGGCATTTGATGCGTCAATCGAGTGCATCACGCTAAGGTTTGTAAATGCCTTTTGGAAGATCATGAGGTTTCTGAATGTTGGATCTGAAGCAGCTCTCAAGAAAAATCTAAAAGTTGTCGATGAATTTGTATACAAAGTGATGGACATTAGGCTCAAACAGATCTCAAACCAAGGAAATATTGACACAGTAAGAGGACATTTAATTTAAACTAACACAACCAAAGCAACTAATTAAATATTCAGAGCTAGTACTAATTGCCATCTTTTGTCATCATAACACACAGGACAAGAAAGATGATATTCTCTCAAAATTCTTAGAGGAGAGCGGAAACAATCCCGAGAAGATCGATATGCGATATCTGAGGGATATAATTCTGAACTTCGTCATTGCTGGAAAAGATACTACAGCAGGCACACTCGCATGGTTCTTCTTCTCGATCTGCAAGAACCCCTCTGTGCAGGAGAAGATTTATCAAGAAGTAAAGCGAGTAATCGAACCTAACGAATGCGTAGACTTTGCAGAGTTTTCGCGAAGCATAAGAGATGAATCCCTCAACAATCTTCACTATCTCCATGCTACCCTCACCGAGACACTGAGGTTCTTCCCTGCAGTTCCTTTAGTAAGTTTTCAAGTGCTACAATCAGTTCTGAGCAAATAAGTAGTCGAAATGGCATCAACTGATTAGTGAATTGTATTGTTTGTTCAGGATAACAAGGTTTGCTTTTCAGACGACGTTCTGCCAGGAGGCTACTATGTGAGCAAAGGTGACATTGTGTTCTACCAGCCATACGCAATGGGTAGAATGGAGTATTTGTGGGGCGAGGATGCCGAGATTTTTCGACCGGAAAGATGGCTGGATGATGAAGGGGTCTTCCAGTCTGAAAGTCCTTACAAGTTTGTAGCTTTTCAAGTAAGCAAATTTATCTACAATTGGTTCAAGAAACTGGTATTTTTGATCTTCTTCGGGATATATATTATTCTTAATTTTTTCCCTTCTTTTTGTTGGGTATTTTAGGCTGGTCCAAGAATCTGTTTGGGGAAAGAATTTGCCTACAGACAAATGAAGATATACGCATCAGTTCTTCTATACTTCTTCCAGTTTAAGCTTCGGGATGAGCAGAAGGACGTCCACTATAAGACCATGGCAACGCTTCAAATTGACCAAGGTCTCTTCCTTGAAGTGTTCTCTAGATAAAGAACATCTGCCGAATTATGTTCTACTTGAAAAAGAATGTGAGAAGTGTAATAGAATAATCAATCTTAAGTTGGTGTTATTGTTATGAAATGATCATGATGAGTAAATAAGCAACAATTAACAGGAAGGTACCTAACTCATTTATTTTTACGTTTTAGAACGCTTTGATAACTAACTATTTCATCCGCGGTTCGATCCCAGTTACGGTATATTTTGTAAGATTTTTTTTTTCTAAATAGGGGCGAACCTTATGACGTTGGGTTTTTGAAACGTCCATCGTGAACACTTCCCGATTTACCTGACGATCGGTGGAAAACTTCCGTGGACCAGATCGATCGTTCGAGGTTGGAAAAACCTCATGATTTTTTACTTTTATAAAAATTTTACTTAAAAAATTATATCATAGACAAATAATGCATTCATTAAGCCACCGCACATTGGCAAAAGAAAGCAGAAAATCCGATGATCAGATGTTCAGATTGCACGAAAAATAAATATAAATCATTTGATATAAGTGTTGTTGCAAATTGTCTGATACCTACAAATAAACAGACAAGATTGATCACCAACTAATTGGATTGTTGGTTCGAAGGCTCGCTCAACTTGTTTGGCCCAACTTAAATTGCATGCCATCGTATTGTTTGGACTGACCAGATAGTTATAGATTGACAGATCTACTTAACTCGTTTGAATTAAACTTGATCAGACCAAATAGATCAGGGTTTTTTCCCATCATAATAATTAGGATACAAATTAATGATAATTAATTAGGATACGAAATTATCCTTATTAATTAAAAAAATTAATTAATTAACATAATTACTTAATTTATTATCTCCAGCAACGGGCACAACCGTGCCCACCGACCGCACGAGGGGTGGAACTATCCTATTTACGTACATGTGACCGGAAGAGGAGATTGTCGGAGGAGAAGACGCCGAGAAAGATGGAGAAGCCAGGAAAACGCTTTGAACACACGACGATGGGGGAGAGAGGGGAGTGTGAAATAAACCTAAAATAATGACGAAAATGACTTATTTGTCCATAATAGCGACGGAATTTTTAATTGTCCGTCGCTATTTACGATGATATTGATTTTTTCCGTCACTATTTTAAGGTATTTAACTTGTATTCTAAAAACACATCCGATCATTCTTGAAATACTCTATCTCAATATTATTTAAGGTTATTCTATATGATATTTAATATTATTTAAGGTTATTGCATATGACATTTAGTCTGGTGTATAGCTCTGATACAATTTATTGTGATGGAAGAATTTGTATATCTCGCTAATTGATATAATATTTTTCATTTTGAGTTTTTTTTTTATATTTTTTTGGTAGCTCTCTTATATTAATAAAGATATCATTCCTTTCCTTTATAATATAAAGTCCATAATTTTTTTATGTATTTCTAATAAGAAACTTTATTTATAATTTTATAATCCCAATAATTCCCCCCCCGCCCCTCTTTTTCAAACGACGGATAACAGCAACAACTAAAGCGAAAATTCTATCCATTTAACATTTTATCCTAGTCTCACCAAGTTTTCTTATCTCTCAGTTCACCCCACTTATTATGACTCTCGTCACCCCCCCCCCCCCCAGTGAGTCGCATGTCTTATAAAAAATCGAATAATGCCTCCCTTGTACGACAGACAATCTAAAATATTTATACATATCAATATAAAAACTCAGCTAACATGGCTGATAACAAAAATAAAATATCCAAATGTCACAACCATGCAATACATAGAATGGAGAAAGACATGTATTCCGGAATAACACTCAAGTTTAATGACGTACATACCAAGCTAGTTTATAAATTAAATACCAGTCTTTTGCCGAAATAAAAATAACGATATGTCCATTAAAAATAAATATAAGTATAATAAAAATAATCGACACTAAAAGATTGGTAGATAGATTCTCTTCTAACAATAAGAGATTTAGATATTAACTATCTGAAACAAAATTAAAAGGATGGGATAGTGAGTCTGGGCTTCTCAAAAAAAGCTAAGGGCTCCTTAGAAAGAGTTAACTTTACAGGTATAAGGATAGTTAAATGCATGATTTTATATATATATATATATATATATAGAACAATAAGAATCAATGATATACAGACTCCGAAATATACAATAAAATCAAATATAACTATATAAATAAACATATTTAAAATCAATATAACATACCAAGGCATGATAAAAAAAATCCCCAGAATATAACAATAAGCTAGCTGCCCGTCCTAATGAACAGATCCAGATCATATAGCCAACGTCAATCAAAATTCATATATGCATGTCGATCAAATATAATAAATCAAAGTTCAACTAAATATAGTAAACACAAACAAAATGCACGATATGCATATGATGTAATGATCTGATCTGTACTTATTCTAACTATCACTACACCGGATAGTCAGGTAGATAAAATATAAACACCTAACATCTATGACATATGATATTTTTTTTCTTAGAAAAATATGGATCGAGCGGTGGACGAGTTGTTGAAGGACCCAGACACTACTGATCAAGAGCTTGACGAGTTGTCGAAGGACCATCACGAGAATGCCAATCGAGGGATTGGCCAGGATTCTCGATCAGTTGGAAAAAAAAGAGGAAGGGTACGATGAGATTTGGGGATTTGACTCTCGTGGCAAAATAATTAATAAATTTTATTATAAGATATAATTGTGTTTATTTAAGTACGACATAGAAATATTTATTAATAATAATAATATTAAAGACAATGCTAAATAATCAGAATAGCCAGAATCTTCATTAAAAATTACCGTAATATTAATAGCCCAAAGGGATGGGCGTGCTATAAAAATAATATTAATAACATGTTTTTAATAATGTGTGTCGTATACCGTGCTGCGAAAAAAAACTAGTTTATTGTAGTGTGAGATAACAAATAAGGATATTTTAATATAACAATTACAACTCATTCACCAACTGCATCGCCAAATCGATGATCAAGCCAAATTTCTTATCTTTTTCTATGCGTCTATTGCCATCGCATATTGTCCATCATCCTGTTGGCGAATGAGATGGAAATTCTAATGTGATGACAGGGCATAATTCGTTGGCAAGAGGAGGATGACCGACTATATATTGCACGATTTAAGTTTTTAACGGCAAAGATTTCTCAGCGGTCAAGTTAGTATGTGGTGGAGAGAACGGAGGGATTCAAGAAAAAGTCATGTAGCTTCCGAATCTTTTTTTTTATACGTGAAGGATAGAGAGTCTTATATAGCTAAGAAGACTGACAAATTCTGTCCCCTTCTTGCTTTCCTTTTGTCCTATATGGGGATAAGATCAGGGTCCCCTGTCAGTTAACTGACCGGTGCCGCCCCGTTTGACATTTGTAAGAGGCGTACAAGTACGACTTGGTCTTTCCAAAAATATCTGTCAGACGCCTTACTATGCCAGCGAGATCTTTGCGATTTGAACACGAGTGGTGTCGGACATAAGTCGGCGAATACTGATACGACTATTATCCTTATCTGCAGGTGTCAGAGGGTTTGTACTGTCGCGGACAATGATAACTTCCGAGCCGTAATTCATTCGAAGGTAGGCCGATCGGCACGCCAGGGCTCTCTCCTTAGTGTCCCTCGGCAGAGACTGGTTTAGGACTCGGGTCGGAGACTGGTTTAGGACTCGGGTCGGAGACTGGTTTAGGACTCGGGTCGGATAATTGTCCGACCTGCGCATCCAACCAGAATGAAATTCGAGGCCGGTGGCGTGACTACCCCCACGGGCATTCTTACGATCGACCGGGTCGTTAATTCCCACAGCCCCTCTTAGGCTATGCGAAGGGGGTTCATGTTCCACCATATCCCACTCCCATATTCTGATTCCTTAAAATCTTTTTTAGACTTAATCAGGTTGACCGGCCTGACTCCGCGACATCCTGGACGGGATCAGTCAATTATATTGTCTATCCGTCTATTGTCTTCCCTAATCTTATCCGTACGTCGCAATAGTGGTTACGTTGCGCGTTGTCTAGCTACTTGTTTGAAAATATGCCTCGATTTGTTATATAAGGACATAGTCATGCACCCTTGATTCCTTCACTGATCCTCAAGAGCTCGCTTCTTCTCTTCATGGAGTTCTCGACGGTTTTTGTCTCTGTTGTAGCAGCAGTTGGGTTTCTGCTGCTCGCTGCTGTTGCCTTGCTCGGCAGCAGCAAGAAGAGGCGACAAGATCCTCCGGTGGTAGGCACCATCTTCCACCAGTTTCTCAACTTCCAACGGCTGCACGACTACCACACCCAGCTGGCTCGCCGTCACAAGAACTACCGTTTGCTCTCGCCCTTCGGCAGGCAGCTCTACACCTCCGACCCTGCCATCGTCGAGTACATGCTTAAGACCAACTTCAGCAATTACGGCAAGGTAAGTACGTTAATTTCATCTACCGACATATTAAACTGTAATTGATATAAAAAAAAAAGAAATGACAAGTAATATAAATATAATCTCTAACTATTCAAATTAAATTAGCAAAATAATATTAATTGTTGTCTCATGATGCCTGAAAGCCTCCATGTTAAGTCATTGATTGATCCCTTCCAACATAAATAAATAAATTATTTTAATTATTTGTGACTTAATGGTAATCAATATTAATTCTGCTTAATTCAGGGATCATATAATTATGAAAACACGCACGAACTGTTTGGAGATGGCATTTTTGCAGTGGACGGCGATAAGTGGCGCCACCAACGAAAGCTTGCAAGCTTCAATTTCTCCACCAAATCCTTGAGAGATTTTAGTGGTGCTATTTTCAAAAATAGTGCATCCAAGCTCGCAAATACTATCTCTTCCCTCGCCAATTCTAACCAAATGTTCGATATACAAGTAAGTTAAACTTTTTGAATCTAGCTAGCTCCATTTATGTATATATGTATGTATGTACGCCATGAAAACTAAGTTACGAAAGTTTCAATAGGATATCTTGATGAAATCCACCATGGATTCCACATTCAAAATAGCATTCGGGTTCGAGTTGAATTGCTTGGATGGTTCGAATCACAGCGGAAGCGAGTTCGCCAAGGCATTTGATGCGTCAAACGAATGCATCACGCTAAGGTATGTAAATGCCTTTTGGAAGATCATGAGGTTTCTGAATGTTGGATCCGAAGCAGCTCTCAAGAAAAATCTAAAAGTGGTCGATGAATTTGTATACAAAGTGATGGAGATTAGGCTCAAACAGATCTCAAACCAAGGAAATATTGACACAGTAAGTGGACCTTTGAACACTACAAAGCAACTAAATATACTGTTCAGCACTAATTGCCATCTTTTGTTATCAAACACAGGACAAGAAAGATGATATTCTCTCAAAATTCTTAGAGGAGAGCAAGAACAATCCAGAGAAGATCGATATGCGATATCTGAGATATATAATTCTGAACTTTGTCATTGCTGGAAAAGATTCTACAGCAGGCACACTCGCATGGTTCTTCTTCTTGATCTGCAAGAACCCCTCTGTTCAGGAGAAGATTTATCAAGAAGTAAAGCGAGTAATCGAACCTATTGAATGTGTAGACTTTGCAGAGTTTTCGCGAAACATAAGAGATGAGTCCCTCAACAATCTTCACTATCTCCATGCTACCCTCACCGAGACACTGAGGTTCTTCCCTGCAGCTCCTTTAGTAAGTTTTCAAGTGCTACAATCAGCTCTGAGCAAATAACTAGTCGAAATGGCATAACCTCAGTGAATTGTATTGTTTGTTTCAGGAAAATAAGGTTTGCTTTTCAGATGACGTTCTACCAGGAGGCTACAATGTGAGCAAAGGTGACATTGTGTTCTACCAGCCATACGCAATGGGTAAATGGAATATTTGTGGGGTGAGGATGCCGAGATTTTTCGACCGGAAAGATGGCTGGATGATGAAGGGGTCTTCCAGTCTGAAAGTCCCTACAAGTTTGTAGCTTTTCAGGTAATCAAATCGATCCATAAGTGGTTCAAGAAACTGGTATTTTAGATCTTGTATGAGATAATTCGTAATTTTCCCCCTTTTTTTTTTTTTGGGTATTTTAGGCTGGTCCAAGAATATGTTTGGGGAAAGAATTCGCCTACAGACAAATGAAAATATACGCAGCAGTTCTTCTATACTTCTTCCAGTTCAAGCTTCGGGATGAGCAGAAGGATGCCCATTATAAGACCATGACACCGCTTCAAATTGACCAAGGACTGTTCCTTGAAGTGCTCTCTAGATAAAGAACATCTGCTGAATTATGTTCTACTTGCAAAAGAATTTGATATGTGTAATCGAATAATCAATCTTCAGTTGGTGTTATTGTTATGAAATGAAATGATCATGATGAATGAATAAGAAACAATAATCATTTGATATAAACATTGCAAATTGGAGGGGGGAAAAATCATTTGATATAAGTATTGCAAATTGTCTGACACCTACAGATAGACAGTATATATATCGATAGTAATTTTCATGTTAATTTCTTAGGGCTCAAGTCTAGACAACAAAACAACTAAGAGAAAAATAAGATTCCTGTAAACAGGATTATTAAGCCATAATAAAGTTTCTAAACTCCATTTTTCTCTCTATGATATGCATGAACAATGAGCCACTTGCAAAGGAAGAAATGAGATAGAGGAGAATGTATGTCATGTAGCTTCTCTGAGTCCAAAGGCTATTCTGATCAAAACTAGCAGAAATCTCCTCCTCCTTTTACCTGTAGATCAAAAACCAGGATACTCAAGTAAGCATTTATAATACCACAAATGTCGAGGAAAAAGGGCATTCGCTCAAGGGAAACATCTATATCAGAAACGCAAGTAGCAGTGCCTATCTACTCAACATAAACCACAATTAGTTGATCCATGGCCTTCAATGCAGCCATGTGCAATCATGGAGTTGGACGAGAACAAATTGGACTCTGGATGATACTTGTGATTAGCCAAGCTAAGTTGTCTTGTAGAGATGCAACTGATGATATGCTAAATTGCTGAGATAGGGTGGTCACCGTTCTATAGCATATAAAAGTTTGAATCCTGAACCAGATGATCTCAAGTGCGATGGAATAGAACAAATTTCCTAAAATAAGAATTCAAAACCGTCTAAGAAGGTTTGTCTAGCAATGAACAACTCAGATTTCAGGAATCATTTTATTAAAAATTAAAAGAATATCATATAAATGAAATTTGTATCAAAAGATCATATATTGATGTCAAGCATTAAAATTTTAGGTGATTGTAGACATGTTTCATTAAGTAAAGATTGTTAAATTTTGAGATCCTATGTAAGAAGAGCATAAGATTGGAACATATGCTCGTAAGATCTAATCCAACCGAAGATCTAAATCATTTAATTTCAATTGTAACGCCCTAGGTCTTGATACACTCCTAACTACCATGTTCCATGCCTTTCTTTTTTTTCTTTTACATGTAAGCTTCTGCAAATTATTGTAAGAATAAATTCATTTTTATCTAAAATAACTAATGTGATCCCCTGCAGGGGGGAATGTTTCATGTCATAAGTGTTTCTTACTTTCTTTGATTGTTGTTATTATTCTATCCTCTTGTTCCATGTAGGAAAAGGTTTAATCCAAGCGAGGTGCTGTGTCAAGTCTGTTCTATTCGAATTCAAGAAAACTGTCCAATAGTCTAGAAATCACATTTCCATTGAATATATGGTTGGCATCCAACTACAAGGAAATTAACACTAAGGATCCTGAATTTTCATTAGCCTAGGAAACATTAAGTTCCAAGTTCAATTCCTATATGCATCGTCTCACAGTTCAAGCATCTAAATCCACTTATGACAATGCATAAATAACATCAATGTACTAGGCAAAACTATCCGTGACCAGCATGACAATCCTACTTTAGTTTGTTTGAAAAGGTTTGACATGTCAACCTCACAAACAAGCAGTCTCAGAGTTACTTTAAGAAACTTCAAAAATGGGATAAAGCACACAAGTGAAATTAATAATAAAACTATACTTCCTAGCTAAATTTAAACAAGAGCTACCTTCATGCCTCTTTCTTTACTGATCCTGTATGTTAAAGATTTGATAAGAACTTACCAGAATACTTACCAACTTTGGGCACTGAGTGACATTGTCTATTTCCACCTTCAGTCCCATTTGAGCAATTTGAGGTGTGATGACTGGCTCTTTCAATTCAAGTTGGGCGACTTCATACTGGTTGGCTAGATTATCTTCCAGCAAGTTTCGAATAGTTAATGTGGCAATTTCTCTCAGGTTAGGATAATAACTTTCCTTGACAATGCACTGTTGCAGTAAAAGAGGGATCCCATCCTTCTTTCTGATCTCATCTTGAACCTGCTTCCTTCCACCTAAATAATTGCAAATGACAGAAACTACATCCTTTCGGAAGTTAAGATAAAGGGGGACTTTTGGGTTCAACAAAGCCTCTATTTTTTCATCGTCAGTAGTAATCGGGGATTCAAGTTCTCGAAGAAATCTTAAAAGAAGCTCTACCAGATCTTGGCATTGAAATGAGTCAGCAGGGTCCTCAGTTGCTGTTACACTTTGTTTCCAAGAGAACATGTCCCTCAAGATCAGGAGTGAGAAATGTAGGGCATTATTTGCAGGACCAGACTTGGAAGTAGATTCTGTTAGGGCACTATCACTGATAACCCTATAAGCTTCTACCGAAATTTTAAGAACGCCAAGTGCAAAATTTTTAGAAACGGTTTCAAGATGTCGAGGAAAGGTGTGCAAGCAATCTGATAGTGTTTGAAGGAGGAATATTTGCTCTTCGGTGAAGTTAGCACCACACCTCCCAATGTCCATGAAATTATTCGAGCTTAAGCCCTGGAACACAAGGGTAAAATATGCTTCCTGGACGCAAGCTTTTCCTAGGAGAAAGTAGAAGGGCGGTTCGTTCTGAATAGCTGCAATTAATTAAAAAAAATGAAGACAATTTCAATAACACTAAGCATAACCTACTGAGCATTTCAGATGAAAAAAAAAGATAATATAAACAAGTGAAGAACGATCCAAGAATTAAGGAAATTGAAAGAAAATATTGTTTTATGTCAGAAAACTCTTAAGAAAGATTGAAAGATTAGTGCAATACTTTGAGGTTAGGATTTAGAATTCCAGAAACATTCTAAATCGTGTGAGACCTGATTGCAGCAAACCAACCGTAGAAACTGACCTCGGAGCATGGCGGTGACAATGTTCAGGAGAATTGGCAATCCCGTCTCGATCTCGAGAAGCTCGCTTAGCCTCCGGCGCCATTCCCCTTCAGTACAGCAAGCGAGCAAGACCCTGCAGAGGGTATTGTGAATGGCAGCGTCCCTCGACCTAGACATCTCGTTAAACCAGAGGGGGAAGAACCGTGCCCACACCGCTTCCTTGTTCGCCTCGTCACTGGCAGCGAAGTTGGCCAGGATCTGAAGCACCGTCCGAACGGCATCCAAGCTGACGGAGGCCTGGCTGACGAGGGCGGAAGCGACCCGATCGAGGCCGCCGGCAGCGAGGAAGACTTCCTGGTTGGCCCAGTCGCCGTAGCAGAGGTTTCGGACGAGTATAAGGCGAGGCATAAGGAGCGGCTCGGGAGATGAGGAAAGACGGCGGAGGACGCACGGTAGGATTCCTTCGTCGGCGTTGAGGCGGTCGCGGCCGCCCATGCTCTTGCTGATGTGGACGAGGTATTCTAGGGTTTCGACGGTGTCTTCCTTGTCGCCGAAGTAGGGCGCCATGCCGATTTGCTTTCTCCTCGCCCACAATCGCCGACTCTTGATATTCGACGCTCGTCTCGGAGCAGAACGATTCTCCGAGGCAACGGTTAAGCCAACGCGAGTTTTTATAGTCGAAGAGATGAGAGCGCTAGCAACAAATTAATCTTGATAGATCTTTCAAAAATCAAAACGATAATATTTTTCATAAGAATTAAAACAATTTGAAAATGTTTTATAAGGATATATATTATATATACATATATTTAAAAAAATTCTATTCCATATAAAGAAAAATAAATAAAGAAATATATGTATATATATATATATATATAATTATCATTCAAATTTTTATTAAAATAATATTATATCATTAATACTTTCTATATTGTAGCAACTTCTCATGCGGGTATATTTCGGCTCTTAATACTTTCGATATTAATATTACGTTAGGTCGGTGGAACTCACGAGTATTCCACGTGACTCGACTTTAAACTCCTTGAGCTCTCCCTTCTGCACGCGCTCATATTTACTAAATATTGAGAGAATTATGATCAATGTTGGAGAGAGTTTGGAAGATTGAGTCCTTTGATCTACTGCCAATCAATCTTTGCTAATCATTTCAATCTCTTTTCCACCAAAATATACTTTGCTTTAATTGTAAGTGAAATAGAAATATGAAATTTCCTGAAAGGTGAAGGGAGGATTTTGACTTGATTGAAATAGTCAATATTTAAGCTAATTTAGTGAATTATATTAAAACTAATACATCTGATTAATCATCATTATCATCATCGGAATATCTGAAAATTGTTCATCTATGCGAACTTGTCGCATAAACCAGTCCGTGTTGTTCGGATCTTGAGTGATCCTGCGAACTGAGTTCGGTAGAGATTCGCGCCAAAAGAATGCGACGGTGGGATTTTCGGATCCATTCTGCTGTCACATTAGCGGTTGTAACGGACGCTATACCGGATATACCGATTTTAGAGGGTGGTGAGCGTCACAGTTTGTCTGCTATAATAGCCACACGGTAGCTACGCTCTTGTAGCACCTCCCTCTCCGCCTCCCTGATCTCGTCCGATCGATGGGTCTCAAGACGGAGAACGGCTCGGCGGTGTCCGGATTCAAGTTCCTCATTTACGGCCGCACCGGCTGGATCGGCGGCTTGCTGGGCCGCCTCTGCAACGAGCGCGGCATCCCCTTCGCCTACGGCGCCGGCCGTCTCGAGAACCGCGCCCAGCTCGAGGACGACATCGCCGAAAACTCTCCGACCCACGTATTCAACGCCGCCGGAGTTACTGGTCGCCCCAACGTCGACTGGTGTGAGACCCACCGCGTGGAGACCATCCGAGCCAACGTCGTCGGCACTCTCACTCTCGCCGACGTCTGCCGCGAGCGTGGCCTAATTCTCATAAACTACGCCACCGGATGCATCTTTGAGTACGATGACAAGCACCTTCTCGGCTCCGGCGTCGGCTTCGTTGAGGAGGACACGCCTAACTTCGTCGGTTCCTTTTACTCCAAGACCAAGGCCATGGTATGCGATGATCCCATCTTTCTAATACCTCACCTATCGTTGTAGATCTTACTTCCTCCTAAGCGATTGATTTAGATCTTCAGTTCGGATCTTGATTCAAAGGTCAGTATATGGCGTTCAGTTAGCTTGGAATTACTAAAAGGGGGCATTTTGATGTGAATGCGTATGTCACAAGAGACACATTCGCGAAGATCTTGTGTTTGAAAATGTCTGTAGGCAGTATATGGCAGCTAAAACTGTTTCCTGCTAGAGATCTAATCGGATCATTTACTACTTGAGAACTTTTATTATGCAGTCATCGGATCATTTAACTAAGAAACTTTTGTCTTGCAGTCGATCCATTAACGTCTAATGCAATTGTAGCGTTAATCTACCTTAGAGAATGATAAATGTTTGAGGATTTATCTGTAGCCATAAGTTTATCTTGCCAAATCAATTGGTGCGAAATGATTGGGAACTTCTTTTTCCTATCATCTTAACGTGCCTAAAATCTGGATCTGTTATCCTTACCTTATTTAAGTTGCTTCGGAAAACTTGGGTACAAAGGACAAATCTGATTCTAGGAAAATTTGGCATATGCCACTGCTATCTCCATCGGCAGTGGGATATATACTTCCATGGACACGTGATTATTTCTGTAGCTATCACTTACTTTTCTGTACCTTGTATATGTCTTCTTCCGTCTGACCATCATAAAGAACAAAAATCAAATTGATCATTTCTTATAATCTTTCTTTAATGCCTTCTATCATCTTAATTGGTTGTTTGGGACTCCAATTACATGGTAAAGATAAACATGAAACATTCATTAGGTGTTAGTTTCTAACTGTGACAAGTATTATTGATTTATTATGTGGCCGTTCAGTTTGGAATTGTTTCCTTTGCATTTTCACTCACTTGTAAAAGATAAGTTGACCAAAGAATATCTTATCCATATTTTTGTTGTTTACAGTGTCTTATCACTTTCATGACCTTTTACAGCCTTGCTTGGTAGGCAATTATGATTTACCATTTTGTTCAGGGAGAAAAATGATAAATGGAGAATAGTTTGTGTAAACTTAACTGTGTTTTTTGCTTAACATTATTTATGAAGGAAATTTCAGAAGTAAAAAAGTTATGCTCTCATTTCCTGTTTCTTTGCTTTTTCCTTGATTACTATAGATAATTATTGCCAGTCCATGATTTATGTATACTATGTCTAAATTGCTCAACCATTTAGACAAAAATATGCCACCCAGTTTGTGTTACTCTGATCCTGATTTGAAAGGTCAATCTGTGTTGTCTGAGAATTTGGTTCCAATGTTGTTATGGAGTCAGTTTGCATCATCCAGGAACATAACAATTATGTATAATACTTTAGCCCTGTTAGTTTTCGTAATAGGAAAACAAGAGAAAGATGGTCAGAAGAGAAAAATAAATCTCTTAAGAACGGGAATCCATTCATTAGAACAAAAGAAGTCTTTACAATATAAAGCCATAGACATAACTTCCATAACTTCTATTGTAACTGTACTTATCCTAAAAGGTAGTTAATAAACAGACCAAGATTCTAGAAATAGATTATGGATACTAATATGGCTTTTACTAAAGCTTAACAATAATAATAAAAAACTGAAATATTTAAAAACAGAATTAATTCCTAAACACATGTAATCTAATACTCCTCCTTGTTTAGGAATTGCATATGCCAAGCTTCGATCTCAATAACTCAAACTTATTCACTGGAAGTGGTTTAGTGAAGATATCGGCTACTTGATCATCTGTCTTGCAGTATATTAGATTGACAATACCATCTTTTTTCACCTCTCTTAAGAAATATAACTTGATGTTGAAATGCTTTGTTTTTCCATAAAAAACAGGATTGTTAGAAATGGCAATAGCAGCTTGATTATCCACAAAGATCTCTGTGCAGCCTCTTGCCTCTAATTTCAAATCAGTTAACAGCTTTCTCAGCCATAGAGCTTGATTCACAGCAGCTGTAGCAGCAACAAATTCTGCTTCAGCTGTTGATTGAGCAACAATTTCTTGCTTCTTTGAGCTCCATGAAAAAAATGCCGATCCAAGAGTGAAACAATAACCAGAAGTACTCTTCATATCATCAATGGAAACCCCCAATCACTGTCTGAAAAGCCAATCAACTTGAACATTTCAGATTTCTTGAACTTGATTCCAAAATCATATGTCCCTTTAATATATCGAATCACCCTTTTTGCTGCCTTGAGATGTAGTTCACTGGCACAATGCATAAAGCGAGACAGAATACTAACAGCATTCAAAATATCAGGTCGCGTTGATGTAAGATATATCAAACAACCAATAATGCTTCTGAAATAAGTCTGATCTACCTTCTCACTGCCATCTTCTTTACAGAATTTTTCCTTCAGATTCATTGGAGTATTAACAGATTTGCAATTTTCAAGCTTGAATTTTTTTAAGATTTCCTTGGCATACTTCTTTTGACAAACGAAGATTTCATTGTTATCTTGTTTGATTTCTATTCCAAGAAAGAATGACATCAAACCGAGATCTGTCATCTCAAACACCTTCATCATCTCTTGCTTAAATTTCTCAATGATATCCATGTTATTTCCTGTTACGAGCAAATCATCAACATAAAGTGATATGATTAGTATATCTGCTCCAACTTCTTTAACATAGAGTGTAGACTCTGATAGGCTTTTAGAGAACCCAAAATTTAGCAGATATTCATCAACTCTGGAGCTTGCTTTAGACCATATAGTGCCTTCTTAAGGAGATAAACCTTGTCTTCTTCGCCCTCTTTCACAAAGCCTTGTGGTTGCTCAATAAAGATCTCTTCTTGTAAGAAACCATTTAAAAATGCAGACTTGACATCAAGTTGGTAAACTTTCCAATTTTTCTGAGCTGCTATAGCAAGTAGCAATCTAATGGTGTCAAGTCGTGCAACCGGTGCAAATGTATCTGAATAATCCACTCCAAATGTCTGAGCGTACCCTTTAACAACAAGTCTTGCTTTGTACTTGTTGATAGAACCATCTGGATTTAGCTTTGTTCTGTATATCCATTTAACACCAATTACTTTTCTTTCTTGAGGCTTATCAACAAGAATCCAAGTTTTGTTCTTTTCAATCATAGATATCTCCTCCTTCATTGCAAAGATCCAGTTTTGATCTTTTCTTGCTTCCTCAAAATCTGCAGGCTCATAAATAGCAATATTACATCGTTCATAAATTTCAGAAAGTAATCGAGTACCTCTCACAGGAGTATGGTCTACCATTTCATCGGCCTTTAGATAAATATCGAACCTTTTGACACTTGAGTCTTTGAGTGTCCCATTCTCTTGTGTTTCATCATTCCAATTCCATTCTTCATCTTCCATAAAGTGAACATCTCTGCTTATTAAAATATTTTCAGACTGTGGCTGAAAAATTTTATAGGCTTTACTAGTTGTGCTGTAACCTATAAAGATTCCTGGTGATGCTCTTTTATCCAACTTATCTCTTTTACTCTGTGGAATGTGAGTAAAACACAAACAACCGAAAATTCTTAAAAATTTCAGAGATGGTTTATGACCATACCATGCTTCAAAAGGAGTTTGATCACTCAAAGCCTTTGTAGGTAATCTATTTTAGAGAAAAATAGCTGTATTTGCAGCCTCTGCCCAAAATTTCTTGGGCAGATTTTTCTCATGTAGCATGCATCTCGTCATCTCCATGATATATCTGTTTCTTCTTTCACTAACACCATTTTGTTGTGGAGTGTAGGGAGCTGTAAGTTGATGTTCAATGCCCGCATTCTCACAAAATTGATTAAACTCGGTAGAAGTATATTCTTTACCGTTGTCCGATCTCACAATTTGAATTTTGCAGCCACTTTCATTTTCAACTTTAGCTTTGAAGTTCCAGAAAACTTGAGCAACTTCTGATTTGAATTTCAAAAAAGAAATCCAACACATTCTAGTAAAGTCATCGATGAATATAACATAATAAAGACTACCTTTTAAAGAAGGTGTTCTTTGAGGTCCGCAAAGATCCGTATGAATCAATTGCAACTTCTTTGATGCTCTCCATGCCGTTGTTGGAAATGGTTTTCTATGTTGCTTTCCAAGTTGACATGCTTTACAACTTGATAATCGATCATCGAACTCAGGAATATTGAGTGCCATATTTTTTGCTTTCAATTGTAACAGCCCGTGATGATGATAGTGACCAAGTCTCTTGTGCCAAGTTTCTGTGATTTTTCCTTTTGCTGATAATGCAGCATGCTCCTCTTCCAATGGATTTAATGTGAAAATCCTACCTGTCACTCTCACTTTGAAGATTTCTTGATTAGATGCATCCTTAATCAAGCAATAATAGTCTTCAAACAGAACCTTAAATCCATTTTCAAGTAATTGACCAACGCTTAATAAGTTTTGATCAATTTCAGGTACAAATAGAACATCATGAATAAGTTTTGTACCTGAATAGCTTTCAATTGCAATAGTACCTTTTCCTTTGACAGGAATACAATCACCATTTCCAACTCGAACTTTGGTGATATTAGTTGGTTTCAACTCTCGAAAAAGTTCCTTGTCATTCGTCATATGGTTAGTACATCCGCTATCAATCAACCAATCTTCACTAGTTTCATTGCTTAAGTAGCAAGAAGCAACAAAAAGTTGATCCTCCTCCTCTTCATTAACAACCTTAGCTTCTTCATCTTGTTTTCTTTTGTTTTTACAGATTATGGCTTCATGTCCCATCTTACTACAACTTGTACATTTAGCATCTGGTCGTCTCCAACACTTGTGAGGTGGATGCGATTTTTTACCACAATGTTGACAAGGAGAATATGGTCCCTTCTTTTTTCCAAATTTATTCTTGTTGCTGTTTACAGATTCTTCGCTGGAACCTTGACTTTTCTTGTAATTCTTCTTCCTGAAATTTTTAGCATTATCATGCTTAACTGGTAAAGCTCCTTCAATAGCATTATCTTGTCTCATCGATCTTCTTTGCTCCTGTGCTTGCAGTGCATTTAGAAGTTGAGCAAGTGTGATGCTAGACACATCCTTTGTATTTTCAAGTGTTGTGATTGAAGCTTCAAACCTTTCAGGTGCAGTTACAAGAATTTTTTCAACAATTCTTGAATCTGGAAAAATAGAACCGAGTAATCTGATACGATTTGCAATATTAAGCAATCTGTCCGAGTATTCCTTGATGGATTCATTGTCCTTCATTTTCTGCAATTCAAAATCACGAATCAAGTTTAAAACTTGCATTCCTTTGATTCTTTCATCTCCCTCATATTCTGTCTTGAGATAATTCCATATCTCATATGCTGATTTTAGAGACATAATTCGAGTGAAGATGGTGGCTGAAACTGCAGCAAACATACATGCCTTTGCTCTTGATTTCTTTGTCTTCTTGTCTTTATGTACTTTGATTTGTGCCATGGTAGGATTTGGTGGAAGACCAGGAATTTCGTAGTCTTCTTCTACTGCATCCCATAGATCCAAGGCTTCTAGATACGCCTCCATACGAACAGCCCACATCTGGTAATTTTCTCCATCAAAAACTGATGGTGCAACAGCAGAAAAAGTGACTTCAGTCTCCATTATTTTCAAATTTCTCACAGGTCCCTCAAGAAGCTGCTCTGATACCAAATGTTAGTTTTCGTAATAGGAAAACAAGAGAAAGATGGTCAGAAGAGAAAAATAAATCTCTTAAGAACGGGAATCCATTCATTAGAACAAAAGAAGTCTTTACAATATAAAGCCATAGACATAACTTCCATAACTTCTATTGTAACTGTACTTATCCTAAAAGGTAGTTAATAAACTGACCAAGATTCTAGAAATAGATTATGGATACTAATATGGCTTTTACTAAAGCTTAACAATAATAATAAAAAACTGAAATATTTAAAAACAGAATTAATTCCTAAACACATGTAATCTAATAAGCCCAACAACATATTGCCAATTGTGTCAGGGCTAACTGTATCAATGAGACTTTTGTACAACGTCTCTAGTTCATACAAAATGGTGGTTATCTCTGAAATAATGAAAAATGGCATTATAAATAAGATAAATCACTACATGAAAGATATTAGACTTAATAACATTACTCTTCACCATTGAAAAAAAGTAAAAAAGGTGTAGTAGATTGCTAAGAATTTGCAATTGTATAAGACTATAAGTAATGCCACAATTTAAAATGTCAAATTATTTTATATTTAAGGCATATTCAACTTTATCAACCTCATAATTCACTTGAATGACTGATAATCTTTGTTGGGGTTAAATAGGAGAGATTTCCCAGTTAAAGAATCCTCTGCATTATTAAAAGGAGTTTACAGATGATCCAAGAAATATTTTGGCATTCAAAAACTTATCCACATATTATGTGACATAACTATGATCTTCTATGTTTTCCAAGTTTAAAGTGCCATCAGGACCAGGGCCCTTGCTAACCCTGGTAGATTTTGTCTATAATTCCTAAGGGCACATTTCTTTTAGGTCCACACTCTATGTTAAGTTGCTATGGATTTTAACCACCATATTAGTACATGTCTTGAGTGGTTTCAGTTATGGTTATCCTCCTGTACTCTGTTTTTTTTTTTCACGCAGTGGATTTTTTGCTCCTCTCTGTCCTGTGTATCTAGGCTTTACATTGAACCACACTTTTGTTGCTTGTTGCTCTTCAAGTCCTTAAGGAGAGGAGAGCACCAAGATTTTGTTCAATGAAGGGGGAGTCAACTGGAGTAGAGGGAGTCCCATTGTTTCTTAACCAAGATAGGTTATGCTGGTAATGCTGATAAAGTGGGATTGAAATGTCTTGGCAATGTGATGGTGTGTGATGTGTCCAAATTTTAAAGAATGGACTCCATTTCTGTGCCACTGAGATATTACCAGTTTTTTAAAAATGGATTTGAGTGAGCAACAGTTCACTCTAATTTACTAGTATGTCAAGTATTAACAGTTGATGCAAAATCATATCGCCTCCAATATAGATAGTCAGGCTAATGATAAGCACAGTGAGTGAGAATCCTGTCAAACTTGAGCCTTAACAGGGTCCTCTGCCATAGGTATTCAAAAGACGGCTTTGTCCCTTCCCGCTATATCTAATGCCGGCTAACTGCTGAATTCTGCCTTAGTTTCTGCGAAAATGAGTGTGAGCCAAATCTATTTCTTCTTCTGGTATGTAGTCTGCAAGTCCAACCATTTGTTGAAAATGTTGTTGAGATCCTGGGATTGCTCATTAGATATTAATGCTCAGAGAGAAGTCCATGCCCGAGCAAAGGTGTTACAGGCCTCCCTTATTTTTCAATAATTGCTCTCAAGAATCGTGTTTGTCTAGCAAGTCCAACCATTTGTTGAAAATGTTGTTGAGATCCTAGGATTGCTCATTAGATATTAGCGCTCAGAGAGAAGTCCACACAGAAAAGAGCCATGCCCGAGCAAAGGTGTTACAGGCCTCCCTTATTTTTCAATAATTGCTCTCAAGAATCGTGTTTGTCTAGCTGAAATGTTTTTGACCAATAATCATCCAACCAGTTACAGACTTACAGTTATGGTGAATCCAAAGAAGAAATGCTAACTTTTCTCCATGATGTTATCCACCTGACTGAGTTCACAAATCTGAGATGGTACAACAGCTTCTTTGTGTAAGGAAGAATCCATCCAATGAGCTGTTCCTACAGTGCAGAGAAGTCTGTGAGATGAAATTTTGCAAGAGGTTTCCATTATACCAGCTATGGAACCAGGATGAAACATTACTAGACTGTGACACTGCCAAGATGATGCTCATAGAACAAGATTCTCAAGCATGGCATATGGATTTCCAAGTAAAATACCATGATCTTTCAGATATAGCTGGTTGTCATGTGGTCTTATAGATGTAGGTCATCACTTGCACCCTAGGGAAGTTTGGTCATATGTGAACAGCCACCACTATTCAGACTATGCATTTGGATAGGGAGACTTGCTATCATGATCTAACCAAAAGAATCTTTCCTCACCCTGCCAATCCTACAGATGATCCAACTGGGAATTTAGTATACATGCAGAGGTAGGGAATCATGGTGGAAAGGGCACCGGTTACTAGAATGAACCTCCCCCTATCTGTAAGATAGTTTTATGCCATGGATCAAACCTTTAAGAGACCCGAAGAACAATTTGTCCCAATACTCGATTTGGCCAACTGATGCTAAGTTGGGAACTCCAGTAGCTAATGGGTATGGCTTTAGAGGGCACTGAAAAATGTTCACAAAGATTCTTCAATTGCAGAGGAAGAGCCAATGAAAGAGGCAATGCATTTTTACAGATTGATCTTCAAGCCAATAAAAGCACAGAAGGTCATAGTAAGGATACAAAATGCAACACCGAAGAAGGGTTGAGCGAGATAAAACAATAATCCTTTTAACACATTTCCAATGTTTGTCTGAGGGAGTATGCATAAATTGGCAAGCTCAATTGACAGCAAAAGTGATATTGGGTCAGGTGATAGTGATATATTGTAGTGCTCCAACAATACTTTTGTACATTTGATGTCATCGGTGGAGAAGATGATGGTGTAGAAAAGTTACCTACAACAAATAGTGTAGAAATAAGGCATGCATTATCCATTTTAGTTTGTTGTAGAATCTCAGTGATGTATTTGTTTTGTGAGAGAGGACAACCTTCAGAATTTGAGGAAAGTTCAATATCAATAATTAGAATTGTCAAGATTTCGAATTGGAAATTCTTGATTAAGAAGATGGAGTATAGAAGTGATGCCCTCCTGATCACTGTTGGTCAATAAAATATCATTCACATAAATAAGAAGAAATATTATAGAATCGGCATTGCACTTATAAAAAGAAGAATTGGTCTTTGAGCCAAAGAATCCTTGAGCGTATAACCAAATGGATAGACGATAAAACCAGGCACAAAAGGGTTTGCCGAAGATGGTGATTGCTCCATAAATACGGTTTCCTCAAGATGACCATGAAGAAAAGCATTAGAAATATATAATGTCAAATTGACTAAATGGAGTTGATAGCGATAGATAGTAATAATCTAACTATTGTAATTTTAATGACCGGACTGAATCTGTTATTAAAATCAATGCCAAGCTGTTGATTGAATCCTTTGGCTACAAGACGAATTTTATACCTTTTAAGAGAACTACCAGCACGACACTTAAGACAGGAGATCCATTTGAAGCCCACAATATTCATGGAGGAGGTGCAAGGGATATGAAGGAGAGCATCAAATTATATAATCATCGCAACATGCCAATTTTGATCCTTAACTGCTTGTGTAAAACACATTGGCTCAGAAGGTATAGAAGAGATCACTACAGCTTGTGGAGTAGGATATCGGATGGCTACTGGTGGGCATCGCGCATAGATGTCACTTAAAGAAGCATCCGTCAAGGAACATCTTCATCAAAGTCACTTGACAAAGTAGGTTGGGATGGTGAAGATGCGATATGTGGCACATCCGACGAAGGAAGGTGATTATTTTCTTGATTGGATGATGCAGCGAGGGAATCAATGGGAGAAGCCCCAAAGAGAGGTGGAGATGGAGTCGGACCTAGGATACCTTCACTTCTTGGATTAGCATCAATTTTGGTTGAAGGAGTCAGATATCTAATATCCGGTACAATGTTGGCGATATCAAGTAGGTGCCAACTGTATCTGGAAAAGAGATAAAAAAAGCAGCTAAAAAAGGAATAGAGACTCATCAAAAGTAACATACTGGGAAATATATATCCGCCCGATTAGTATGTGCAAACAACAATAACCATGGTGCAAATTACTATAATTAAGGAAAACACATTATAGAGAACGAGAGTCAAGATTGTGTTTAGAGTAGGGGCGTAATCACGAAAAACATGCACATTTAAGTTCAAAGGAAGTCGATTTATGAGATATACTACAGTACTAATAACTTCATCCAAAAATTTATAAGGAATTGATGAATGATGGGGAAGAGCTAAAGCAATTTCAACTATATATAGATGTTTTCTCTAATAAAGCCTTGCTCAGGAGTATGAGGGCAAGAGACTTGATGAACAATTCCATAAGAGATAAGATGACGATGAAGAGCTTGATACTTGAAAACAATGTAAATATAATCTAAAAGACGATTTAAAGAGAAGGAGAAAATGACAAGAAAAAGAAGAGAACAAACGACGGTTAGATAATTATATTCATTAAAACTTAGGATTTACAAAGACAATGAGATATAAATAGATAAGCAATAACAAATTAAAAGACTAATTCTATCCTAGACTAATTCTACCCTTATATAAATAATTTATTTTATCATATACTAAGTACTAACATCTCTCCTCAAACTCATGATGCTTTAACAGAAAATATCGAGAATTTGTTAACCAGAAACTGAAAATGTGCAGTGGAATGCGCCTTAGTGAGCAAATCTGCAGTTTGCATGTAAGATGAGATAAATGACAAAGTGATGGTGTCATTTTGATAGTGTTGGCGAGTGAGATAACAATCAATCTCGATATGCTTGGTGCGTTCATGAAAAACAGAATTGTGAACAATTTGAATAACACTAGAGTTGTCACAATGCATAGAGGTAGGGCTCGAGAGAAAAACACCCATATCAGCAAGTAACCATCGTCGCCAAACAATTTCAGTAGTAGTAGAGGTCATAGCACGATATTTTACTTTGATGGAAGAACATGAGAAAATATTTTACTTTTTATTCTTCCAAAATATAAGAGAATCTCTCAAGAAAATACAAAACACTATGGTAGACTTACAATCTGTAAAATCATCAACCCAATTTGCATCTGAATAGACACGCAACTCTAAGGTAGAAGTGGAAAGATAAAGAATACTTTAAAACTGGTTACCTCGAAGATATCGAAAGATACAAAGCATAGCTCTCCAATGTACTGAAGTGGGAGAAGCAACAAACTGACTAATAATGTGTACAACATAAGCAATGTCAAATCTAGTGATGGTAAGATATACTAAACTACCAACTAGATTGTGATATAAAGAAGGATCTGACAAGGGAACACCATCAATAGAAGAATACTGAGCATTAATTTCAAGCAGAGTATCAATAGTGAGTGTCAGATAGATGAGCTTGCTCCAAAATGCCACCAATATATTTGGATTGTGAGAGAAGATAGTCAAGAGGGAATGAGCTACTTCAAGTTCCAAAAAATAACGTAGAGGACCCAAATCTTTCATTTCAAACTCACGAGCCAAATGCAGTTTCAATTCTTCTATTCTACTTATATCATCCCTGTAATAATCATGTCATCGACATAAAGAGAGAGTAATGTGCAACCTGACGAAGTACAACAAATAAAAAGAGCAGAGTCGTGCTGGCTAGGAAGAAAGCCAAGAGATCCTATAACAATGGAGAACTTGTAAAACAAAGCTTGAGGAGCTTGTTTAAGGTCATAAAGAGCCTTTTTTAGTCTGCAAACTTCATCAAGATTGTGAGTGACACCTGGTAGAGGCATCATGTAAACTTCTTCTTGAAGATCTCCATTTAAAAAAACATTGTTAACATCCATTTGAAAAACAGATCACTGACGAACTGATGCAACTGCAATGAGAGTACGAATAGTAACAAGTTTGGAAACTAGAGCAAAGATTTCCTCATAATCCATGTCATATTGTTAAAAAAATCCTTTAGCAACCAAATAAGGTTTATATCGCTCAACTGAAAATTTAGTTTTAATCTTATATACCCATCGAGAACCAATCGCTCGCTCCCTAAAGGAAGAGGAACAAGATCCCAAGTATCTATTTAATACAAAGCAGTCATTTCTTCGGTCATAATATGTTGCTAAAGAGGATCAAGAGCAACCTCTTTATACAAGGATGAGGATCCGCTATCATGGGAGCATTATGGAAAGTAGTAAGAGCAGAGGGAACATTGGGGAATTGATTACTAGAATATGTATGAATGGTAATCCTGCAAGTAGCATCATTAGAAGAAGAGGTGCTATGGTGGTCTAATTGTGGGGAGACATGAGATAGCATATTATTAGAGGCAGTCAAAAATGATCAATACGAGTGAGATTAGATTTTCTAAGATTAGGTGTGTTAGACGGAATGGAATATAATGTAATGCGTTCAAGAAAAATAACATGACGTGAGACAAAAATTTTGACTAACTTGATCATAACATTTATATCCGTTTTTACCTTGCTGTAGCCAAGAAAAACACAAAAGCTGGCCGAGAACTAAGCTTATTACGTTCAACATGAGGACGGAGGACAAAACATTAGAATCAAAAAACTCTTAAGACAAAATAATTAGGAACATAACCATATAGTTTTTCAAAAGGAGACAAACCAGATATAATAGAAGATGAAATTCTATTGATAGAATGAACTGCAGTAAGAATAGCTTCCCCCCAAAACTCTCTAGGAGCACATGCAGATAACAAGATAAAACATGTAGTTTCAACAATATGTCTATGTTTTCTTTCAGCAACACTGTTTTGTTCAGGAGTATTAGTACAAAAACTTTGATGAACTATACCATCTGAGGCAAGTAGTTCAGAACTATATCTTCTCTGACTATATGACCAATAAAATTTTCTAGGACAATGATTACCAGTATGATAGTATGATAGATGCGACAAATTTAATATTGTTCTGGACTTTGCTTTTCACCACTTTGACGTTGTTGATTATCTGACATTGAAAATAAATAATTGACTCCGGCGAAGATGACTACTTGCTGTTGCTTGTGTTGTTGCTGGAAGAGGGCCGGAATGAACACTCTTGCTGCTGGAAGAGGGCTGGGAAAAATAGGAAAAGATTGGAGAAAAAAGAGCAAGGAGGTGTTGCTGTTGATGTTGGCTTCCAGCAAGAACGAACCGGAGGAAATTATGAAGGGCTTTGCTGTTAATGGTGGTTGGAAGAAAAGGTAGAAAGAAGTAGAGGGATTGACGCGTGGAAGGAAGTTGGTTTCTTTCTTGAAAAATCAACAAGATGAAGCCGACGATTGAAATAAAAGAGGAAAGCTGCCGGGGTGGATAGGGGAAAAGGAGAACGAAGGCTGTTGGTCTGTTGCTAGAAAAACAAACAAGCAAAAATTTTGTTGCTTGCTGGAAGAAGAAAAGAAAGAATAAGGAGAGCTATTGATTGGAAGAAATGAAGAAACAGGACTCTGATAACATGCTAGAACAAAAGAAAGAGAATAGAAAATAATTGCTTATTGCTATTCCCATTTATTTATACAAGTTATCTAAATAATAAATGAAAAGATTAAATATAATATACAATTATAATAATGGTAAATTATCTTTAAATTTTCAATTACATTTTAAATTTTATCTTTGGTCCTTGTGTCAGAAAAATTCATTTCCACTCCCTGCATATAAAGTTTTATTTGTTTCAACTCCCTAATATATATATTGATTTACCTAATTATCCCCATTATTTATAGGTATAGAAAATTCAAAATGAGATATAATTCCTCCTAAATTATGTATCATATAATTAGAATCTAGTATCTTTTCTATCAAATTGAGTACGATCTTTTTTTTAAATCCAGTTGATCGAGAATTGATCAAAGCTGCCCACAATTGATTGGAGCTACTTCAATCGATGACAATCGATTGGGGAGCTTTGATCGATTAAGAATTGATCGGCAATCGATCAGTTGTATTAGTCGCAAGAGAAGATCACTCTTATTTTTTATAGGTACAAAATGTCTAAAAATAAATATAATTCTTCCTAAATTCAGCACATTTAAATTATAATTTTGTATATTTTTATCAAATTGAGCACAATTCTTTTTCCGTCTGACCAATTGATTAGGAATTCATACAAATTGATTAGCTTAGGATGAATTGATTAAGTCGTACTTAATTTGATAGAAAATAACTAGATTTTAGTTAAATGATACTGAATTTAAGAAGAATTATACTTTATTTCAGACTTTTTATTCCTAAAAATTTGAGGGTAATTCGGTAAATCGATAGTTGAAGTACATAAAACTTTGTATGCAAGGAGTGGAAATAAATTTTTTCTGACGTAGAAATTGAGGGAGTTGAGTTTGCATGCTAGGAGTTTAGGATAATTTTTCATAATCGTAGCAATAAATATGATAAACTTGAAAATGTTATCCTTCCACCTATTCAGGTTGATGATGTTAGATATGGTATATCTCGATGGATTAAAATAAATTTATTGTTCATTATTATTCTCGTTGCTGTTATTAATTATCTGCATACGAACTGAAACCAGCTGAATGGTAATCTTGTGCAACCCCACTAGTCAATCCCATCGACTGCCTATGCTTTACAATCTTGTGGAGAGAGTCAGTGAGAAGGATAAAGTGATAATATTCATAATTCACAAGCTTAGAATCTTCTCAAGTGCCCTCCAACTCAGAATCAAAAGCATTCTATCAGTCAAATTTAAGGAAGAGGGGAGAGTTTACCTAATATTGTGTTGTTTTTTCCTTCTTTATGCTCAGACTATTTTTCTCACACTTGGATACGGTGTATAATATCCCTTTATTCTTAGAAAGTACTTGGAACCTTGAACTGGGTGTATGGATACCTCTGATTTTAGAAAAGGTTTGGGATATCAATTATGCTTTTCCTTGGATGCGATAGTTTGATTTTAAGAAAGGAGATATTAGGAATTGGATATATGACTTCTACCGCCACTTTTTTATTCGTAAGATCCCTGTTTGGTTTACTTGGTTACTAGATCGTCAAGGCAACATTCTGATGTAATCAGCTATTTAGGATACACACATGCCGTAAAACATTTCAGAACTTGCAGATGGAGATGCATTGTTTGGATCCATTGAGGATAGAACATTGTCATCAGAGCAATAACAATTACTATGCTCATGTTATGAGCTAACCCTTGTGTTTACTAAATATGTGGTTGTTATGGATTTACTAGGTTTACTATAATTCCATTTTGTTCTCAAGTACCGCTATGCAAATTACCATGTCGTTTAAGACTCTGTCTATCCATGTTTTTACAGGTTGAGGAGCTGCTGAAGAACTACGAGAACGTTTGCACCCTCCGCGTTCGAATGCCCATCTCATCCGACCTGGCCAACCCTCGCAACTTCATCACCAAAATCACCCGCTACGACAAGGTCGTCAACATACCAAACTCCATGACCATTCTGGATGAACTTCTGCCGATATCGATCGAGATGGCAAAGAGGAACCTCACCGGTATATGGAACTTCACCAATCCCGGCGTGGTGAGCCACAACGAGATCCTGGAGATGTACAGAGACTACATCGACCCCAAATTCACGTGGAAAAACTTCACACTCGACGAGCAGGCGAAGGTGATCGTTGCTCCGCGGAGCAACAACGAACTGGACACCACCAAACTGAAGAATGAATTCCCAGAGCTTCTTCCGATCAAGGAGTCTCTCATCAAGTATGTTTTCCAGCCAAATCAGAAGACCTCTGCCTCCTAAGTTGGTCTGTAGCATTCTTTCTCCACGGTTCAATAAGTTTGTTTGTTCAATTTGCCCTGTCAATTAATCTACCCATCGAACTATAAGTTTGCAAGTGATGTTTAACCATGAATGATTGATTGTCTGTTTCATTGATAGTGGAAATCACGGAAGAGACGAGTATATTTTTATTTGGGATTTGGATTCCTTTGATTTGGATATTTACAGGATCATCACGATCAGTTAACGTCGCCATTTTGTGTATCTTTCTGGTAACCTACACAGGAGGCTTGGACGACGGGGTGATCATGATGACGAGGCCGGGGAAGACGTCGTCGGGGTCGTGGATGTGCGGGTTCCGCTCGACTATGAAGGGGTCGCCGCACTTGTCGCTGATGCTGTGCACCGTCTCCCCCTCGCCCACCACGTAAATCTCGTCGCAGGGCCGGGCCAGTACCATCCGCCGACCGCCGGCCGGCTCGTCTAGCTCCACCGGGCCGCCTTCCTGCAGCGACGAGCTCAGCAGGAGGAGCGCCCCGAGGACCAACGCCGCGTACCATGTGGCGGCGTCGGCGACCGAGCCTGCGGCAGCTAAAGGCAGCCTGGCCATCGATGCGAGCTGGAGCGGAGCAGAGCAAAGGAAAGGCAAAGCTCGTTGCTGCTTGTGGTGAGTTGCGAAAATTGGCCGTGGCGTTTATAAAGAGGTTGTAGAGCTGCGTGGAATTCTACAGATTAATTCCGTAAGTGGGAAGGTTGCTTAATCTGTCAATATCGACTGGTGGTGGTGGTGGTGGTGGTGGAGGGAGCCACCCCAAGCGTGGCCGCCGGAGACACTCGGGGATTAATTAATTAATTAATTAATTGGCGGAAGCTTTAGTGGTGCTTACTTTTACGTCAAACACTGAAGAACAACCGATCGATAGGGACGGAGGTGGAGTGACTGACTGATTGATTGAGACTATTGTGGATAGATGATTCATTTAAAATGGGGGATTCGAATCGGGAGTGGGCTCACTGTAGAGCAGCGACAATACGAAGAAGCTCTGCCGTGCCGTGTATCTGCTTCTTTCTTTGTAGAGGGATTCTGCAACATGCCTGAATCATTTTGCTTCTGCAATTTCAGATATGGCATCAGACGGCTTCCACGCACGCGCACTGCATAAGTAAAATTGTCTTGCCCTAAATAATAAGTATGAAGATATATATTATTAAAATTTTAGATTTGAATATTTTTAATAATTAATATTTATTGATTGAGATATTATTATTAATAATATGTAAAATATTATTTTAATAATTATGTTTTTATCAATCAGTAGTACTATATCTTCAGAAATTTCGGAAGGAGGTTTCTGATAAACTAGTAGTATTATATCTTTAGAAATTTCGGAAGGGAGTTTCTGATAAAAAAGACAATTTTAATGATGGGGCTAATCATTATAAAAAATTTATCCATTTTAATTTGGCTCCCATGGGTTGGCTTGGTTGATAAGGCATCTGACTGCTTGCATCGGAAGTTTCAAATTCGAGGGTCGCTAATCGCATACGGAGTAAAATTATGATCTACTTGTTTAAATTCTCTCAGCTGCTTTATCTGACCAATAAAATTATAATTGATCCCTTCTGAATATTTATGAGATCGGGATTAGCAATCATTAAATGGCGATTCCATCCTTTTGCATTGGATAAGTCGACTTTATTCAATTGTGATAATTTTTTTAAAAAATAATTTCTTCTTTAATTTATTCAATCTCGCACTGTTTACCGGTCCAAACGTCTCATCATGCATAAACTAACGTTATCATGCAATCCTGTTGCCCAGAATTTGTTTAGTTGTTTAATTTTTGTGGTCGTTTGTCATTCCAACTCACACGCCACCATTTGGAGCCACCATGAAATTATACCAAGTAATTCGAATTGGTTGGTATTTGTGCTGCATTTTATCTGAGCCTCCGATTATGAAAAGCATTTACAGTGAATAATTCATCAATTTCGATGATCAACCATCTATAAAAAAAAATTATTAATTAATTCATCTAGATTGAGCCTCAACTATTAAATCGGTAACCCGTGATCCTCGCAACCTGAAGAGAATTATATTTTGGCCTAACCTAATGCATACTGACAAAACAGAAAAAATTAAACAGACAGGCAGGAAGTTGGGGGGAAAAAATACCGACGTTTAGGCAGACTAAACAAAACAGAAAAAATTAAAGAGACAGGCAGGGAGTGAAAAATAATAATAATAATAAAAAAAATAAATACCGACGTTTAGACAGACTAAACAAAACAGAAAAAATTAAAGAGACAGGCAGGGAAATTAAAGAGACGGCCAACTGTGGTTGACTGCTGATTCATTTGTTATACAAATTAACATTCTGTTTAGAAAAAAAGTAGAATTAAATTCTGAGAATTGAAATTCAATTTCATTTACATTTTCAAAAAAAAATTGAGAAAGAATTAAATTTCAATTCTTTTCAAACTCCTCAAATCAAATCAGACTTAAATATCTCTAATTTATAAAAGAAATTCACTTGAAAAAATTAAATTACTAAATCATCCCCTCACAAAATAAATCAGCCCTTCCCTCACAAGATAAAATAGTAAAAATATAATAATTGAATTCAATTCAATTCTATTTTTACAATTTATTTTAAAATTTAATTCTGGATGAAATTCAATTCAATTTTTTATTTAAAACATGAGAATTAGAATTTAATTTTGGATGAAATTAAATTTAATTTTTTATTTAAAAGGTTTCCAAACAAGATATAACTCATAGCGAAATTCATTTATAGGCATTGATTAAACTATTCAAAGATAATTTCAACACTAGAATACCCATGAATATTTAATTTTGAAACACTTATTTCCATCACAAAATTAGTGTCGCAGACATTGTTCTTACGGTTAACATTGCTATAGATTGTCTGAGTTGGACGGATATTAACAACTATAGATTTGATTCTTTAATAAAAAATATCTCAAGTTAGTTATATTGCATCAAAAATTAATTCAGTTTACATAAAATAAACATATACCCACATCATAAACTTTAACCTGCACTTCATTAAAAAAGGAGGTAGAAGAATGATTAATCTATAGTTCCTTCTACTCTTTGTAAGATGAGATTAAAAGGCATTTTATTTATCATCTTGAAAAGAATGTTATTAAGGACTTAATCTATATTTGAGAAGTTTAGAGACATATATTGTGAGAAACGCATATACTATCTAAGAAATGTTTAGGCAAAAGGAAACAATTTGAATCTTCTCAGCTCCAGTTCAAGTTGACGATAAAATGAATCAAATAAAATACCACATAACACTCACTAATTTGGTGGCATCAAAGCACTATTTCAGAACTGGATCACATTAAACGTATTGTACTTCCTGTTCTATTATGACTGAGCTGAACCTCCCCATCGTTCTCTCTTCGTTCTAAGTCAACATCAATCCTCTCTCTATTTTCCGACTCAAAATGGTACAAATACCTTATCTACATTGCTTGCAGACTACAGGTTAAGGATGCCAACTTCCTATCTCCCACTCCACTACGTTGTCATGAGTAGCATGTAAAGATCTTATCGTGGGCAAAACCTTTGGGATAAATCAACACAGAGTCGATGCAGATCCCACCTTTTGTGTGCGTGCAATCGATTTGTGTCATTGAGAATTTGAGCTTGGTTGACACATTAGAGTTTTCTGCAACAAAATCTCCGGCATGGTACAGAATCCATCTCCCGGGTTCATCTAAATAACAATGAGAAGTAGCATTCTGACCGTCCGAAGTGGATACCTGAAACTGCACTGGTTTTATGTCCCATCCATGAACATGATCGTAGCAGCAGATCCGGCGGCCAAATTTCTTAGAAGGTCGGCCGAGATGAAGCCTGAAAAATAGGCTGTAAGTGCCTGCGGGGAAGCAGAAATCAACTTCGCCATCAACCTCAAACCACCATGTTTGTTGAAGATAAGCTACTTCGTGGAATCTGCACGGTAAACATCAGAGATGAGTTTTGTCTTTTCATTAAGAACGACCCCTTTTGAGAACACTTCATAATTAATATGGTTATCTAGCAATAATTTGCCATGCAGATTAGGACATGCTTGTTTCAGGGGAAAAGTGCCTATAGAACAAATGCTATTCTAAAAATTGTCTAAATTTGGAATTGATTTACAACAAATCCTACATATTCATTAACATTATTCAGAATGGAAAGAGCAGTCAAAGAATGGTAAGAGTTAGTCTTGGGTATTGTCAAGTTTTGCATTTTATTCAAATGAGACCGATTTCAAATCTTATCAGGTTGGTCGGATTGGATAATCTTGATTTAAGTTCTTCAGAAAAAATTGTCTTAATAAAATAGGATTTAATCATTTTAGTGCTGTAGACTTTCTCACAGATTGAAGCTGCGTCACTTTTATCTCTAATTTTGCTGAGTTTATAATAAGGCCATCTTAGAGATGAATTCACAAACAGCAAGATCTAATTCAATCAAAGTTTTGGAGTTGGTTTGGGCGAATTTGGTCTAAACCTTTTTCAGAAATTCTTATAAAGTTGAGATAAATTTCTAGGAATTGTATAGATTGCCATGATACCCAATAATGGGCCTCTATAGCAAGTTATTGGATGAAGGTTAATTTGCATGTAATGCAAATAAGGAAACTAATATTTTAAAAAGCCTCTAGATTTCTGTGAGTTATTTTGGTAATCTCTTCTCTTTTGGAGAATAAATTTTTTTAGGAATTATTTTAAGTTGGTGATTATTTACTTCTAGAGTGTTAACTAGTTTGGTAAGTTTTAACTAAGAAGATAGAATAGTTTTTGTTGGAGTTTAATTTAGATTGTTTTATATCTCAATTTGCATTTGATAATTTTTCTAATTTAGTTTTACAAGAGAGAATTTTTCAAATTCTTGAATATTGATCATCTTTCAATTGAATACGCCCAAATAATAAAATTTAAATAAAATTTCATGCTTGGGGCAAATAAGAAGGTGAATCATACAACATAGCACTATGTAGACCAAGTTATATCTATTAAACATATATAACAACAACAACTAAGCCTCATCCCACTAGGTGGGGTCAACTATATGTATCTTTTTAGTTTTTACGCTATTGGATTCCCATTGGGTTCTATCCCCTACTGTATCATCATCTATACTTAAATAAATTTTATCTTATTTTATTGTTGCTAACAAAGTCTTTTTGGTCTTTCTCTTCCTCGTTTGATGTGCGTATTTGCGTATTTGTCACAAGCTATTAAACATATATTCACATTTAATAGCTAGGGATCCCAATTAAAAAAACATTATAGAATTATTTTTCACATTTTGCTTAGCTGGTTTCAGTTAACTTACCTGTTACAAAACTAATTCTACTCTAAATCCACAAGCCAACGAAAGCATCCCTCAGATCTAATCCACATGATATAGATCGAACCGTAAAGAAGGATAGACTTCAAAAACCTAAAAGAAACTGAAAAGAAAGAAAATATATGTGGCTAATTAAATGAACAAGCTTTGTAACTAGTGTAGATTGCCACAACTTAGAGGCATCAACATTTCCTCTCAAATTATCATTCCAGAATTTGTGTTTAGCAAGGATTCACAGCTCTTGTTAGTAAAGAAAATTTAAAGATAATAAACAAACAGCAAGCTTAACCCTTTTCCTCATTGCCTTGCAAGTTTCTGTCTCATTTTATTTGTTTTATGTAAATACTAAATAAAGCAGCGTTTGATCTTTCTGCCTAAAACCTGTGGCTGACGAATAAGAAATATCAATGATGATGGCTTAAAGACAGTAGTCTTCCTATGTGGCAGAATCCACTAGGGGCTAATATTTTGAAGAAAATAATAAAGATAGAGAAATATTATAAAGAGTCCTCACAAGTGCTGTGATGAATCATACGCTGCACTTGAAGAATGGAGCATAGCCAAAGTCCTATGTAACCATCTCTACAGTATGTGAGAATGCTAGATTTCTGCAAAAACTAGGAAAAATTACAAAAATGTAGAGATGAGGAAACAAAGTCATCAACAACACTGGTTAAATATCCACCTCTATGCACATACTGGATCAGACGAAGTCTTAGATATTTTGGGAATGTTAACCTTTTGGCGTTCAATAATTAATTTATCATAAGCGATGTTGTTTTAGGATGAAGATAGACTACAAAGAATCAAACAGCTAATAAATTGCCTATTAAGAAAGAAGAGAAGCAGAAAACTAACTTCTTACATATCAGAGAAAGAGTACATATATGATCAATAAATTTGATGGTAACAGATAAATCACTCGGTTTTAATAATGTTGAGATGACATACCTGGACTCGTCAGTCGAGACATAATTCCAGTACCTCCGATCATCGATCCCTGTAATTAGCAGTCCTTTTGACGAAATCGACATGCAAATCCCACCCCGGTTCTTCTCCAGCCAGAATATCTAAATTTAAAAAAAAAAGTTGGTCAAATAATAAGAATTATACGGCCAACAAGAAGCAGCGTCCATTTTGAGCTAAATCCCAAATTCCACACACCAGAATTCCTCACCTTGTTGCCCCCGTCCAGGGGATTCGGCCGGCACAACCAAGAATACACCTCCTTCAAGCAAAGGCGACCCTTTTCGCAGCTCGATCTCTCAGCGCGGGCCAGCTCCAAAAGATACGCGTAGTTCTCGGGGAGCTTCGCCTCCCACACAAAGTCCGCCGAAGCAGCCGCCCGGAACGTCCGACTCAGCCGCGCAGCGCCGCAGATCTCCGGAGGGTGGAGGTGGAGCAGCACCTCCGCCACGCAGCTCTCCGGCAGGTCCCCGAGGCCTGCCTCAAGCTCCCCCTCCAGATCCTTAACGATGGATGCACCGGCGCCCATAGGCAGCACCGAAATCCGTAAACCCCAGTCTCAATCCCACCCAAATCCGACCTCCCAAAGGCAGAGAAGAAGATCCAAATCTCAAAAAAAAAAAAATATCGCAACTTCGGAGAGGTAGAAACGAATCGAGATCCGTACGATCGTATCGCGGATAATCGAAAGGCAGATTTGAGGATAAAGATGCAGAATGTCGGAAGGCGGTGGCAAGTCCGTAATATATACAGAAAAGAAAAGGCAGGTGAGAGGCGAAGTATAATGACGAGAATGCCCCTTCGTGGTGGGTTGAAGGGAAACCATATTAAAAGTCAAACTTGTCCGCTGTTTACGAACGATGACAGCGTGAAGGATGTCAGCACCCCATCCCAGTAGGTGTCAACACGCAGAGGCTTCGACTGGGGCACTTGTAGCTGGAAAAAGAAAATTAAAAAAAAAACAAATTAAATTAGCGCCTATTAATTCTGTCGAAGAGTGAATGGACTCCTAATTTGATTTGATGATGAACCTAATTTCTTGATGGAAAAGTATGGGTGACACTGAAACTATTTCAGATAGCGTCTCTCTTGTAAAAAAGATGATCGTTAATAATTCATCGGGAGAATTTTCCGACAAAGTCCTCCGACGATTAAGTCAGAATCCGATGAAGAAGATGAATCTAAGGAAGAAGCGATTGTAGCTAAATAATATATTATGCATACCTCTAAATGAAGAAAGGAAAGCCTTATATAATGGGGAGCCAACAACCCTCTGTCCCACTCTTGTCTCGTTTTGTCTCATGTAGGTACAAGATCAGGGACCACTATCAGCTCGCTGACCGACGCCGTCTCATCCTGACATACGCATGGGGCGTCACGGTACGGGTTGCCAGAGCTTGTCAGGAATGTACTATGTCAGCGAGATATCCGCGATTTGGACACGAGTGGTGTTAGGCCCGAGTCGACCTGCGCCGACTCTGGTACTACCTTTATCTGCGCAGTGTCAGAGAGTAGGTACTGCTGCGGATAACAAAACTTCCGAGTCAGAGCGTACTGAAAGAGTACGTCGATCGATTATCTCAAGGAAAACCCAGCTATGGAGTCAGTGACATCTCGATCGGCACATATGTGACGCACCGAATCGTGAGGGTACTCGGGTATAGCCCGCCCGACTTGTCCTTTGAAAGATAACATTATCATATAAGAGTGTGTCGATCAGCTGATAAGGAGTGTGTCGATCGGATTTAACCAAATCCGTCACTATAGTTAGGGGTTTGATCTAGGGCAATCTTAGCGACGATACTATCTATCCGTCGCTAATAGCGACGGATAATAAAAATAGTCTGTCGCTATTCATTGATATTTTTGTAGTGATATTAGGTTGCACACTTGGTGCCCCCATATGGGATTAGCCCAGAATACATCCGACCAGCTATTCAATCGGGACATCCAACCCTAGTGAAACTCGAGCCAATGACAATTTATCCCGTTCTATGCCCTACCACGCCGGGCAATCCGAACTCTCATAAAATGATTTATCTTCATGAAGTGCGCCCACCGGATTACATGAGTTAGGTCGAGATCATCTATCATTTGTGTTAAACGCTTCCATTTTTAATTAAAATTAAATCAACATCCTAGTTAAAAGGATCTGTCAAAGATATTTTTATATTATGTAATCATTTGATCACATAAATAATTAACTTTATGATATAATATATTATATGATCGTTCGATTATCTAAAAATTAAATATTAGCTTTTATACTATGTAAAAATTAATTAATATTTTCTATCACAACGTTGAATTGAGAGATATTTTTAAAATAAAATTACGAGAGAGGGAGAGGTTCATGTGGATTAAAAATAACGAATAATACATAATTTACTAGATTCGAAATGTTGAGTGGAAAGAAGCACGTCGATGTCAGAATGATCCACGATCCATGAGCAGCGGTTTTGCGTTCGAGTCGGCTTTCAACGTCTGCGATCACATTTTCTTTGTCTAGACGTTCCAGATTTTAGTTGAATCGAATGGTGGAAGAAGGCTTTGTCTTCGGTGTCGTGCCTTAGACAGTTTGCTCAGATTTTAATTCAATCGAATGACGCAGGAAGCTTTGTCTTCTGCATCATGCCTAAAAATTTGACCATCAAAATATTCACATCAAAAATTTGCCCGAGATTATGATATAATAGTAGGGTACTAATCGCTATTTCATATATTTATAATTTGATCCCTAATTACAACGTATTTTGTAAAAAAAATTTCTCCAAATGGGACGCGAACCCTGAGACGCTGGACTTCTAGACCGCCCATCGCGAACGCTTCCCAATTTATCCTGGTGACCGGTGAAAACTTCCGTTGGACCGAGCCGGTCACCCAATTCGTCTGCTACCTGGTCCAATATTTTTTCTATTTATAACCAACGTCTAGATATCTACGGTTCAATCCTAACTACGACGTATTTTATAAAAAAATTTCTTCAAATGGGACACGAATCCTGAAACGCTGGACTTCTGAACCACCCACCACAATCGGATTTCCCGATTTATCCTAGATAACCGATAAAAACTTCATCCCAAAATTCATCTGCTACCTCAATCTAATATTTTTTTTATTCAAAACTAAAAAATATGTTAAAGATCTATTTAAAAATAAATAAATAAATATCGAATCTGAGTTTAAATGTTGATTATCATTATTCAAATATTGACAACTTTTTCTCCTGAAATTAATCAGTTGGTGGCCTTTTGGAAGATGGCTATCCAAATTAATTTAACTTTGTTCTATAAAAAAGCATTGAAGAACACCGAAAGTGAAGACAACCCAGCAGAAAAAGACACCGACCAACTTCTTTTATCCCTTCAAATGGAGAGATTTTTCCACATAGATAATCCTTTCGATAAGAAATTCAATCTTTTTTCTTGCATAAACTTTTTAAAGTGACTAAGAGGAGTCAATAATCTTGTTGAGATTGGTGGTCAGAAAAGCAGCCACCTTGACTCCAGACCATTCCCAACTCCGTGCCGCTCCTGACTTCATATTGTTTCCTACTCTGATTCTTTGCTGTTCCTAGGCGGCCGACGACGAAGTCAACATCCACCCCAGAATCTGAACCATTCCTTTTCTCTGCGTTTGTTTTTGAAGACAAGAATATGAGTTCTGGTTTCATATGATGTTGTTGCTGAAACTTCAATGGTACTCTACACTGAATCAAAGAAATGTTAGTTTCAGACAAATTATTGAAAATGAATCCATCCATTTTGCTATTCAGTTATCCATCCAATTAAACAGACCAAAGTATATCTTCAAATGTTTGACTCCAGCATTCAAGACAATTCTTCACAGCATGCGACTCCGGCAGAGGCAAAATCGATTTTAACAAGGCTGCTCCAAGACCCCACACAATTTATTCAAACAAATCAAACTAATGAAAATGAATTGACTTGGGTATTAAAAATTGATTTATGAAAGGAAATAGCAAATATAATAAGATACCTTTCTATCACCATTTTGGAATGTGAAAAGAACAATAAGTAATCAAAGTTTGATTTAGCAAGTTGGCAAATGATCAAAACATGAGCAAAGAATAGAGGACATGAGTTCTTACATAAAGAATATAGAATATACTCTGGAAGAGGAAATGAGTGGATTAAATGTATTTTATATATAAAAAAATAACAATAGTAATTGGAGGCAGCAACTATTGCAAAGCAAAGAATTGGCAGTGTAACGGAACTTATGTTATAGAAGAGCAACACCTGTAATCACGAACAATGTACTTAATGTGTATCATCATATCATGAACATACCATGTTTCTTAAAATGTTGATTTGAAAAATAGGGGTTTACAGACTGGCTGCTGGCATAATGTAAAAGGTAGAACGAGATGTATATAGAAGTTTCCCGGTTTCCTTTGCACTGAAATTTACTGATGTTACGACGACGCTTCTCCCCTGCCTTAGGATGGATGCATCAACTGTAATGACTTCCTGTAAATGGTCACCCAGAATGTGTTAGGGAAATCAATTTTGCATTTTTTTAATATTAAAAGTAACTTACATAAATCCTGATGTCGTAATTAAACTAATGCATTTCAAAGCATAGAAAGCTAAGGATTCATTCATTGCATACTCCAAGACAATACTTTGAGAAATCTATGGTTCGTGGGACCATGTGTTTTGATGTTTGGGCAAAGGGTTTAAGTTAGGTTTACCCTTGTGTTTGATATGTGTATTTGAGTGTACAGGTTTGCAAGATACACATAGACTTAGCTAGACAGCTTCGGGTTCAGTGAAGGATGGAGAGGCATCGAGAAACCGTGGACAAGACAGGAACGATGAGCCGAGGGAAGCGCACTTCGAGACATACGCGAAGGATGACATGAGAACGAGCCACGGGCTTGTATGCATATGAGGGACGAGAGCCAAAGTCGAAGAAAGCTTGAAGGCAACAGGTCGAGACTGCAAAGGAAGAGTCAGCTGAGTCGTAAGGGTCCGAGTGCGAGTGAACTGTACTAGGGTAGGGAAACCCTAGGATCAGGGTTTGACCAGTCGACTGGTAGTTGGCACAGAAAGATCAGTCGACTGATCTTCTGTGCAATTGACTAGTGTCGGCTGGGAATTCGAACGTTGGGTTGTAACGTTCGAATTCGGTTGGAACCAGTCGACTAGTGTTGGCACCAGTCGACTGGTAACGGCTAGTTCAATCACGAGCTCTATTTAAGGGAGCTCGGTTTGGCTGGCTAGGGTTGACGAAATTGGCTTTGGTTAAAGGCCAATTAGTAGTCTTTGTGCTCAGAGGTCTTGTGCGAGTTGTGGCGAGGTTTCTCCACCCACAAGGAGCTACACGAGCTAGCCGAAAGTCTTCCGGGGACTCATCCACCGACGGATCAGGATCGTCCACCTTACGGACTGCCGTGGAGTAGGAGTTTTATCTCCGAACCACGTAAACGGTTTGTGTTAGCGTTTGTTTATTTGTGTTACTTGTATTTCTGCTTGGCACAGCTAACATTGTAGGAAGAACTGACGTGAAACGTAGGAGACCGTCTATTCACCCCCTCTAGCCGGTGTACCGATCCCCAACAAATACCGAGGACTTCGTAACTTATAATAAGCATTCAATTACAATAGCATATATAAGATGACAAAGCTAGTGAAAGGTCATGTATTAAATACAAAAAAAAATGGGAAGCAGTGAAAGGAAACAACCAAATCATATGAACTAAAATGATGAAGCTGAAGCTCTAACTAGTAGGAAAATAGTCTTGGAATACCAGCCAGAGGACCTTATATCTCCCCCTGTTGTTTTTGGGCTCACATGTGTGCCTAACTCACGGAAACTAGTTGGCATATATGAGTCATGGTAGAAACTTTCGCCAAATCAGTCATTTCGAATATGCATAGCGTTCTGAGTTTCTTGTTCTCCGTTCTGTACATTACTTTAAAAATGGAGTTTGTACTATCTGATTTATTGAAACATTTAAGGATTGGGATAGAATAAGAAGCATTTAGATGGTAATGGTTAAGCAAAAAAAATAAAAATGCTGAGCCATCAAAAAGGCAAATCAGTGTTAAGCCTTTACTTAAATTTTGGTGCATTTGTATTGGTCATGCTAGAGATTTTGCAAAGCAACTTACAGATAGTTCAGACTTATTCAATAGAGACAAAGGCAAGGGATTGGCCAAGCTTACCAACTCTGGGCATTATGGTAAAGGCAGGCTCCTATAATTCTGCTCCAATAAAATAGTTGAGATGAGGTCAAAGAGACCTTCAGTTTAAGGTAAAAGGAAAGTAAAGAAAAAAACAAACCTGGTTATTGAATTTATTTTCTTTCATTCAAAAGTTCATTATTTATGCCAGATGGTATATTTCCCAGACTCTAGACTGCTCCATTCATTTCAGAGGATACAGACATGAACACAGCATCACAGGCAATGATTTCCATTTCATATGTGTTAGTTTAGGAGGCAGTGAGGGAGCCTGATGCCATTGCATCAATTCAAGTAGGCTATTAACAGTATGATGGAAAGAGCACAAAAGTGCAATAAGCTTAATGGCATACCCATATTTTATAATGGTAACTTTTCCGTGGTGTTAATTAATCAACTAAAACAAATAGGCGGAAAGTCATCTAATATCAAGCCTCTAACTGACACACTTTTGTAAGCTAGATTATGAGTTAAGGGTAGCACAACACCATCATCTTGGTAAAAATAGATACTCTTTTTCTCATATAGTCTGGACTGGTAAGCAGTCACTCAATTTTAGGTAGTCCATTAGGGTGATGCAGTAGTATAGACCTAATGTTAATATTCCTAGTTGTAGGGTCATATCCTTCCAATTGTATAGTTGGCTAGAGGTTTGGAAAATATACAAGTCCCCCTGCTGTTCGCTTCCATTACTCAATCAACTCTCTAAAAGGCACTCCAGCTCATCCAGCATGCAGATGCTGGAGCTTTCTCACATAATAAGAGGTTTATAATGAATCAAAAGAATTCTATGATTGGCCACTATGTTTGATGTTATTGGATGTATTTAAAGTCTCATTTGAAGTAGGATTATAAATCTCATGTAGGAGAGGATATTTATAATTTTTATATGACCAGTAATAAATTATATTCTTGGAAAATAAGAAAGGGACTATAATAATTATATCTCATATCATCGTCTACATGGCCTCTTTGACAAACGGAAGTGATCCTCGCTTTGTTCAGAAATCAAGACATAGGGATGAATACCAGACATGAATTTTAATGGGGCCCTCTGGAAAATTTTAGTTTCAAATACTAATTTTCTTATGATCTGAAACTCACATACCAAACAAGGTCTCAGACTTTCTCTCTTCAAATTTAAGTGATGTTCACTGTCATACAGTGGAGAAGTCAAAGGCAATTCATCCTACATGAGCAATGATTGGACCGACAAAAGCCTTATAATTGCAACCACTGGGATTTTGTTGCTTGAATGGATGCATTAAACCCCTACTGCAACAACTTCCAGTGGTTATTATGACATGGTGAAGTGAACAAAGGTGTTTCAAAAAGTTCAATGATTCTTGAAGGAGATGTCGTATACTTGAGGACTATGACAAGCTGAGTAGTAGGACTTAGACACGCATTAGAACAGCCATCTATAGGGTAAAGAAAATTAGAGGGCCTTGGATATGAAATCAAGGATGATACAAGAATGATAGCAGCCCTTTATGCTAACAGAGAATAGAACAAATACAAGATGATCATTCTCAGAAGCATGGTGGTTCCACAAATCAAGCATCTCTAAATTGATAAAATATATCTGTTTATGTTATGAGCTGCCTAGAAATTGTAGAAACAGATTTGTTGATCTGCCTAGAAATCATAGAAACAAATTGTTGATCAGCCTAGAAATCGTAGAAACATTGCGAGAACTTTTATTGTTTCCAGAAGAAAATATTCCAAAAGTAGCTGGCAAAAAAGAGGCATAAACATGTGTTTGCTTGATTAGTGATCCATGTGTTGGGAAACCTCTGAATTGGGCACCAAAGGTTATTAATTCTATTCCACCCTGGAATTTCTAGTGGAATTCTATGCAAAGTAACTTCTAATGAGCCTAACCAATAAAGCTTAAACAGAAACATAGGTAATGCAAGCAAGTGTAGATATGTATGCAAAGATGTGGGTGGTCCAAAAGCAATACAAGGGTTAGAACTTAGAATAACTCTGCAAAAATGTGACCAAACCAAATAGATGCTGAAAGATGGATATGGATGAGATAACTAGCAATGCGTTTGTCATTTGTTGTATTTATTATGTAAAATGATGTTTCCTTCTGAATCATATTCTATATCCCAATTAAGATGAACTATCCTCTAATAATAATTATAATTCTTGTACAGGAGCAATTAGCACAAAGAAATCCAACAGGCAATTTTTAGTTACAGTTTACACTAAAAACTAGCACTTTTTGACCAACGAACCAACGTATCATAATCCTCGAAGTTGCGCTTGTCCCAACTTTTTGGGGTCGCTAAGTGATAGAAAACACTCAATATGCCAATCCACTAGAATTTTTACCCGAAGTTGTAGTTGCAGAAGAAGAACACCAAGCGCGATCGAATTCCTAAAGATAACATAATAAAACGGAATCCAATCAAGCTCCTTTCCTTACATTTAGCCTCGCCGAAGAGAGATAAGCAGTTGTCAACTCCCCAAGGAAGAAGTCCTTATCTCCAGCCACCGTCTTCGCACAGGCAAGCGACGCCATCTCTGCCACTGAAGCGACCGCCCCTCCGTGCAATGTCTTGTATTTATTCTACAAGCGCAAAGGAAAATACTAAATTTACTACTGATGCAGCAAGCGAAGAAGGAGAGAGAGAGAGAGAGAAGGGAAGGTTCGGTTCCAACCGCGACAGCAGAATCGACGGTGAGGGAGCAGATGACACGGCCACGCTCAACGCGGTCGACCTTCAGGACGCTTCGATGGAGATCGGAGTAGAAGCCCTTCTTTTGGGCAAAACCGGGAATCTCATGCGAATCCTGCGGGAAAAGTCGCAGCTTGGCATCCATCGGATCCAGCTTCTGGCGGTTCTCCGGCGGCGTCGACATCTCAGCTAGGTGGCGCAGCGACGAGGGCCGAGGGGAAGGGGGGAGCCGAGACGAATTTTCTGCTTTCGTTTCGCCCGATCAAATCCGATTGACACGCTCAATCAATCACTGGGCTCATCAAATCTTCCGAATCCGTTCGACACCTTCATTCTCGCTCAGTTTACGAGTCTGTTCGGCTAGTCCAGTCCACACGGCCTGCACTCAGATCGGTTTGCCCTACCTGGCCATCAAATTAATTTGGTGTTTTATTAAATTAAATAAATATAGAGCTCATTAATATTTATGAATAATATTCAAATAATATTAATTAATAAACTCTTATTAACCTATTAAATAAATAAAAATAATAAACAAATAAATTTAAATTATCAAACTTAATAATCAATCAAATAAAAATTTCAAATAATCAAACAAATTTAAATTGAAAACTCAATAATACTCAAACTCATAAAAAATAAACCAAGTCAATTTTAAATTATCATTTCAAAGACAAAAAAAACTTGAACACTTCAAATATTAGTTCAGCTTGTTTACGGTCCTAATTAGATTTAGTTGCTCCCTCTAAATTGGCTTGCTGGTTAGCATATCTAGTCTATTTATTTTATTTTATTTAATATTATTTTATATTTTTCTTTAATGAATAAGGTCATTCTAAATATTAAAGTAAAATCAAATCAGCTAAGGAAGCGACCGTTCACAATTCTATTCCATTTCATCAAGCATAACTTTTACGTTGATAAATACGGGAGAACGAAAGCAAAAACTGATTCTTGCAGACAACATATCTACAATCTTATCTTTCTGCTTCTCATCTTTACAGACCCCCATGTATCAGAAAACATCACCATACGATTTGTTTCTATATATATCTTGTACAGGCATTTTCTTTCTAACATAGAACCACTAACATACAGTATGACTGGCACCATCTTTTTCACAAAGAACTGCCACTGCTGTTTCTGCTCAGTGGCCGGCGTTGATACCGAAAATACGAACTTTGTGCATATTAGGCAATTTGGCGACGACCAGTATGGTCACAGCAACGGTGTTGAGGAAAAGCATCGGATGCCGGTAATCAGTTGTGTGTGAAGCTATTAAGTACCTGGAAATTGCCAACCAGTCAGCAATTAATGACAAATTGGCTAATTGAAAAGTGTTGGCCCATCCCACGCAAAAATAATCCCAAATTGTAGTTGCTAGACCAATCAAAATTCATGTCTTAATTGCAAGTAACATGTTATCACAAGGACTTTTACATTAATGGTTTTGATTCGCAACGAAGGTTAAAGGCCAAAAGGTAAACAACAAAGTTCCATATTCATTTGCAAACGATCATTTGGATTATTTTACTCCAGTGAAATTTGTTAGAGCAAGATCACAAGCTAATGAAATTTTGTTTACTTCCTTATAACTTTATGTTCATAGATTATCTTCCAACTCCTCTCAAATTAAGGCTAGCCTTGCCCCCATCATTGAATCCATAGATCTTGATGAGGGGAAGGATGTGTTCATATTAGTAAGACTTGTGAATGCATTCACTTGCAACTACGGATTTGGAAATTGTGAATCGAGATTAACAACTGTCTAACATGAGTCAACAGTAAATTGCTTTCACCATCATTCATCACAGAAGCTCACTAATATCGAGTAATTTTGATATACTTACAGAACCACAGGGACGACAGACAAGAATTTTCTATTCCGGGTCAGCTGTTTTCCATTATCCATCTGCTCCCACCAAGTCAAGCAGTTGTAAATACCCTGGTCATCTGAAAAGGGTGTGCCCTTCTTCCAGTGGAAAAAATGATAAGTTATCTGGAAAAAGAAACATATAAGATTTTTTTTCTTTTATTTATCAATAACTTATGGAACGAAAAGGCATGCAACCTTTGAATTCAGGTTTGTAATCACTTGGACAATGATGAAACAATAAAATAGTGTGTAACAATTGATTAAAAGAAGCTCATCAAGAACTTAAAATCCTGTTCTTAATTGTTTATAAATTCATAATTACTTGGACAAATATGCAATAATAGAATATTGCATGTGACCCCCTCAGTAGATTGTCAAACCAAACCACAATTTGTGAACATCCCCTTAAGTAACAGATCAAACAGTCTAAAATGTCAAACCAAACCACAATTTTTGAATGCTTATGGAAAACATAACTTATAAGAAACGCAATGAAAACCAACTAATGTCTCAATAGATTATAGAATCAAATTTGGTGAGAATCAGAAATCTCACCTTCAGCTACCATGCTAACTACATGCAATCTGTAAACAAAGATTAATGTCCAAATACTATAGAGTAAACCATTTTCTCCAAGATATTTTTTTGCCAAAAATTTTAAATTGCTTTTAAAAATAAACACATGAATGCAAATGCAGAAATAATTATCCAGATAATAATAAAAACAAAAACATGGGTTCTATAATTTCTTTCAGGCTCAAAACAGATTAATGTATAACTGTGATGATGTCCTTTATGGCAGTCCAATCATTGAGGAGCAATCAGAGCCTAACTCAATCCTTCTTAGTAAAGGATGAAATGCACCATCTGGATGTTTGTTGGTCAATAGGGTGTCACTGTGGAAGGAATAAATAACTGGAGTAGGAAACCAAGTTATCAGCTGTGATGTTCAAGTAAATGATTGCTGAAGAGATATGGAAAAAACTTGGGGAAGGAACTGTGTTCAAACATAATGTTCACCTTACTTTTGCATCTCATCCCTCTTTTCCCATGGCCGAGAAATAGTTTCCGCCTCTTCAAATGATTTATGATTGTAAGTTATGGCCATGTTTTTTGTGAAAATCAGTGTCTAGCTTGATCATGCATGGAGGCAGTTGTATATGAAAAGGTCTTGTTAGACCTTTGCCAACCTAGGTTGACCTATTTGCCTGCCTCCTCCTATGATGTGCTTAGACACATGAGCAAGCATGTATGCCAATGGGACTGGATCATCACCAAATGTCTTTTTGTAATAGGTGAGTGCCACCCAAGGGTGATGAAATAATTGGTCATGTGGTTGGATTGCACTATACATTAGCCCCCAACACATTTGATATGCCAAATCACATCATGGTTAGCACGCTATAGTTCTTTTTGAAACTCCTTAGGTCACCACCTAAGTTTATCCTTCTATGATTGTTTGCTGTTGGTCCCATCTGCGTAACTGCTAGGATCACTCTTTAGGTGTTGAAACAGTTTGACCAAAGGCCAGTTCAAATCTCAAACTTTAGGTGCTACAACCCATAGGTTGATTGTCTGATGTTTAAGGTGCCTTGACCTGCTTGAATCAACTCTCCAAGTGCTGAAAACCTTTGATCTGGACAAAAGACAACTGTGTACCTATCATAATTCGCTACAACCCTAGGCAGCCTCTTTGATTTCCTCTCAATTTGTTTGTCTCAATCCTCCAGATGTAATCTTTTCAATTCAGTCAAAGCTCAGTGAGACCCTTGAAGGTAAGTCGCTATATAACTTAGGGTGGCTCTATCATTAGTATGTCCCAGTCACATCTTCGAGCTTATACCCTTTCACTTTGTCCAAAGGGAAATTTGTTCGCGAATCACAATCTTAATTCTACACCCCTTAGTTTAACTTCTAAATTGAGGCCTTGGTTTATCTGGATAGAGTCGTTGAGTAGAGAAATCTTTCAATTTGTCCACCCTTTCAATCTTAATTCTCACATTAAGTTGACACAAACCTTGACTCATGGCCTTAAGAACCATCAATTTGTCTAGATTGGTTCTCCAAGAGTATAACCGAACCACCCGATCCATCTCTAAATTTATTTGATGGCTAGTTTATAGTTCTCGTAATTGCTTCGTCATATTTCAGGTCAGGTAATCAATATGAAAGCTTCTCTGAGTTATTTAGTCTGGATCACAGAATTATTGTTTGGGGAAATATGTTAATGCATAATTTTCCTTTACACAATCACTTACATGCAAATAAGTAAAATAACAAAAGCTCGACTACCATCTACAATAATTGTATAATTTGCGGATGGGTACGAAACCAAAGATAGAGAAGCGATATGACCACGAAATATCCCATGGGGCACGGCTTCCCCAGATGGTAACCCCAAAATCCTCCCCATCAAGATTCAAAACCTCAATATTACGTCAAAAGTAATCGATCAATAATTCTACCCAAACCTTCAAAGAAAATCGAAATAATCATGAGCGAAAGATAGAGCATACAGCAAAATGGGCAAGATTGACAAACGTCCAGGCCATCCCAGGTGCACATCCGAAGAGGGAGAGCACGAGAAGCCAGGAGAAGAAGAGGATGAGGATGTAGGTGGTCCAAACCCCGGGGTACATAAACCACTCCGTGTTCTTGTTCAGATCCGCCGGCTGCACCGCCTCCACATAAAGCTTCGTCATCATGCGCGACACCACCTCTTCTCCGATCTCCCGACGGCGATGAACAGGTTTAGGGTTAACCAAAGAGAGGGATCGGGGAACACTTTCGATGGAAACGATGCGAAACCAAGGCCGAAGGGTTCGAAAGAAAAGGACGTTAAGAAATTAACCGTCGAACGGACTGCGTTAAATTTAGAAGGCCATCGTTGATAACGGGAACAGATCATTCCTTCTATTTATTTTCACTATTTTTTTAAAAAAAAAAAGAAAATTAGTTAAAGCCTGACGACAGATATTTTACGGCTTTTTACGGAACGATGTAGATAAAATTTTGAAATATTTAAATATAGTATTTTAATTTTAAAATTATTAAATCGCCTATACAATTTTATTTTTATCTTTATTATTATTCTTGGTCGAGTTCCTTTTTTAGTGAATCAATTTTGTTTTTTAATCGGTTTGATCGATTTCCATCAAAATCGTTTGATGGGGATAAGGATTCTGGGGTTGATATATGATACAAGAAAGTTATGTGATAGGGCCCATCGAGTCAGAGCTCCTAAGTCAGATCGAGACTATCTCGAAAGAGTAGTAGACCCAAGCCCCAGGGTCAGGCCGACCATCGGATTCTCAATACCACCTCGGGAGAGTAGATCAAAGCCCCCCTCCCCTCCCCCGTCCCCGTCCCCGAGGTCAGACCAAGAGTCGGACTCCCAAGATCACTTCGGGAGAGCAGATCAAATCCCCCGAGGTCAAATCGAGGGTCGAGCTCCCAAGACCATCTCGATAAAACACATGAAGACCCTGTGGTCAGCTCGGGAGACGAAACTCCGAGACTGACTCGGGAGAGTAAAGCCCAAAGATGAACCTAGAAGTCAGAATTAAAGTCCGATGTCAAGTAGTTGTTCCTCTTTCCAGAACAGGAAAGTCATCGGATGATTATTGCCCGCAACGCACGACAATTAAGGCCTTAATAATCACAGTGATTGTTACCAAAAGATAAAATGTCTATCAAGTAACCGATGATTAAGGGACGTGGAGGAGAACGTTGGGACACGTGTCACTAAAACCCTAGGTATATAAGATGCCCCAGCATCCAGGTAAAGGGGGTAAGTTTGGCGAACTTAGAAAAGATCTCTTAATTTCTCGTTGTCCTCCTAAGAGAGTTCAAATTCCTGACTTGAGCGTCGGAGTGGGTTCTGCCGGAAAATCTTCCGTTGTGTTCCCATTAACGCTCGTGTTAATCTCGGAGGGTGTAACCGTTTTCTCCCCATCACCGTTCTCATGGGCTGCGCTTTGGTGACTCGCCATCTGCGTCGATTCCTTTCCACAACATCGTTGATGGATCTGGAGATGACACCAAATCAATTATATATTATATATTCGTCTAGTTAATTATAAAAATATTCTCAAAAATTAATTTGATATAATATATTGAGAACGATAATTTTTTAAATATGAATATATTAGAAAAATTAATTCGTATTCGAACAATAACAATTCTCAATATATTTGATCAAATTGATATTTGAAAGTATAAATATAATCATAAAACTTGATGAACTGGTTTTACATTATTTCGAACTCTCTGGGTTTATCAACAAAATCAATTGATCTACCTAGAGATTTCAAAATAACATAAAATCAGATTTTATAAGTTTATCTATTGATTATATTCATATTCTCAAGTATCAATGTTATCTAATATATTAAGAATAATAATTTTTTAAACACGGAACTGAATATTTTAAAATTTGGCCCAACTCAACCTTTGCCCAATCGGGCTCAAATTTGACGAGAAGGAAATAAGATTGAAAGAATGCCCATTGACACCGGGCAAGCACAGTCACGTCGTCCGTTTTTATTCTCTGTTTTCACTGAAAATGAATTCTATCTATTTGACTCTCTCCACATTCAGATGCCCTTCCAAGTGAGGACGACAAGCAGCTAGCCAGCTCCTTCACAACACGTAGTTAATTAGTAGTAGCATGGTGCATGCATATAGTTAATCATATGCCTGCCTAGATTCACACGACAGTTAGCATGGTCCCGGATCTCACTTCTTCAATACTTTTAACTTATCTCCATCTGCGAACAGCACGAGCAGCTAGCGGCATGCACGCGCAACTCGCATTCCGTCATAGATCGACTCAACAAGAACGAGAGATCTCGATCCTAAAGTCAAAGTCCAGAAACGAATTACAGAAGCAGAGTCATAAACTTGGAACAGTGGAATGAACTGAATCCAACATGCCTGGGAAGGCAGCCACAGCCCGAGTGTAAAGAGAAGCTAGCTAACAAGTAGCAAGCGCATCGAGTAAAGAAATTAAAGCGAGGACACAATTCATGCAGCAGCAGCAGCAGGAGTTAGCAGTGAAGTCACATGGCTCATCTCTGCTTTTGTGGCCATGGTGTCATCCACAACCTCCAGTAGCACCCTGCCCCTCTTTTCACCGCCTACATCTCTTTCTTCAAAAGAAAAGAAGAGGCGAGCAGAGGAGAGGAGGGGAAAAGAAAAGGAAAAAAGAAAGAAAACGCAGGGGTCAGTCGAGCACTTTCTTAGGCCATTGACCTCGCAGTGAACGGCCATGATTAAGGAGGGGGGACACTTTCTGAAGCTTGAGGAGACAGAATTATAGGGCTTGATGCCAAGAATAATGGGAACAACTTTGTGCTTGCGGCAGCTTGCTATAGTGCTGCTGGGTCCCCTCTCCCACCTCCTCTTCCTCCTCCCTCCTCCACCTTTACCATTCCACAAGATTTGCAACAGGATCATGACCATCACTATTAGGGTTGCAGCTAGATAGGGTTACTAATATATATATAGTAGTAGATAAAGTTCAATGATAAACTCCAACAATTAACAAACCCTAGAAATACTCCTTTGGCAGGCCCTCAATCATGGTGAGCAAAGATGATTGGATTAGTAACAACAAAATAATCAAGCACGGTGGTCCCTTGGCTTGGCTGCCAGATGGCTGGGTCGACAGTGATCACCTGACTCACTACTAACTCAGCATGTTCATGTATATATCTCTGTATAAGGATTCATCACTTAGGTAGATCCTAGGATATCTAGATGTGATCACTTCCCTTGATTTATGACGTCATTCTCTAACAAATATTCTAAAGTCACACAGTTCAAGAGCAGTATATATATACTGGTGCAGCCTAAGGACCCTAATTAAATAAGGGCACCAAAACTTTGGGATTACAGACAACTAATTCCTCTCCAAACAGAGTGTTTTATTTTTTTGTTTCTTGTGCCAGGCCCAGGCCAAAGCTTGTAGTCAAGATCCCAGTACATATATTGTGTGGGGTTTATATTAAAGAGATAGGATTTCTGAGAAAACTGGTGAAATGGAAATGTCCTAGACAAAACATTATGCTGCATGATGGATGATCCCTACACTTTATGACTGTGGACCTTGGATTCCATAGCCATTGTGGCTCAGAGAGTGACAGATGATCTTTAAAGTTTAAGGTGCCTACAATAGTGGCCATGGCTTCATGAAAGATACATTTAACAAACAAGTAAACTTCAGTTACTTCACAGCATTCAGCAACAAAACAAACTCTGGGTGATCAGGAAATTAAACAGGAAGGCAAGCATATTTGCTTTTTCTCAAAAGTATCAGAGTTTAGATCTCTTTTCGAGTGAAAGAACCTGCCTGTCTCCAGATAAAAGAAATCTGGAACGAGAATTCATGCAACCCAGATGGGATAATATACATAAAGACCTTTTGATTCATGTTGAACAGTCAAAAATAGGGAGAGAGAAGAAGTTATTTGCTAATTGCTCAGGAACTTAAATACATTAGCATTGGAACTTTGCCACCATAAACTTAACTTATGTGGTCAAAGGAAAGAACTAGACATTGCCAATCTCTTGCCTATCTTTGTGTTGGAGTAAAGAGGAGCACATAGTGTACAAAAGCTTAATCATTGTGTTCAAAGACATTCTAAAAAAAAAAAAGTCAATTGTAGGAATTTGAAAGAAAGTCTTATTATTGTATTGAATTTTAAAGGTAAAAAATTCATTTAAAAAAGTAATTTCATATTTTTTGTAAATAAGGGTTTAATTGGATATTCTTTTTACTGAGATGCCACTTGTCAGTCGCCCTCTCCATTATAACGCTTCCATCCGCCCGTTTTTTCCGCAACCGGAAAACCGGTTTTCTGTCCGTATCGGGTTCGGGGCACTGTCTACTTGAACCGCTCCTCCACTCTCTCACTCGTAGTCGAAGGCCCAAGCAAAGGAAGAGCGAGAGAGAGAGAGAGAGGGAGGCAGGGGGAGGGAGGCTCTGAGCACGCAAGAGAGAGGCCAAGGCGAGTGCTTGAAAAGGCGACAACATTTTAGGGTTCTTTTTCCTCCTCCACTTCATCTCTCTGTCTTCTTCTGCGCTCGGAGCGAGGAGGCGATCATCCTGCGGCCGGGGAGCGAGTGGTGAGGTAGGTGCCGTGGCGCTGTGTCGTGATCTGGTGCCAGGATTGAGGGTGGTGGAGACCCGCTGTATCTCCAGTTTGTTCGTATTCCCTTCTTTGAATTTTCGAATCTTTTCGGGTTTGTTTTTGTTTCTTAGAGAATCTTTTTGTTTATTGCGTTGGGAACTGATGTGAGAGTCCATATATTTGTTCTTTTTCTGGAGGAAGTTAATTTAGGCTTACTTCTACTCCATCTTTTCTGTCCACAATCCCCGAGTTGTTGGAATATAACATTGAATGGGAAAGCGATTTCCAGTAAAAAAAAACAGTCCTTTTATTTTGGGGTTGAACATTCTTCAACAATAGTCCTTATTGGCGTTTTCCTTTGCTAAGCCATATGTTTTGGTTCATAACTATAGTGTTTATTGTTGAAAGAGAATATTCCTTAGTGGATGGCTTTGGCTTACTTTTGCCAGATGACTTTCCTCTTTATACCAGGTTAGAAAAAAATAGCTTTGTTCTTTCTTTCCCCTTCCTGGTAAAAGTTGCTTCTTTTTAGCCAAAGCAACAGGGGAAACCATTTATTTTGGTTCTGCACATAGGTTCTCGTCTGTCTGAAATAAGCTCCTTGAAATTGAATTGCACTGGTGCTTAAAATATTTCAGATCTAGCAGAGATTGTGAGTGTATGTGCTTCTTTTTCTCTTGTTTACTGGACTATGTTTCTTTCCTCTGCTGTTTTCGCTGAGCTTGTATAAGAACAATACAATATGTTCCATATTTTCTGATCCCGTGTAATCTCATGTGCTTGGTGGTACTTCTTCATTGTTGTTAGATATTTTTGCATATTTTTCAGGAATAATGCAGCCAATTTCCTGTTTTGACAAATGTTTAGCCTCCTGACATTCCTCCTGCATTCTTCCTGTGCAGTTTGATTGACGTAAATCTGATTTTATTTTGCCACTGTTGTTTACAGTTGTATATTTTGTTAAGTGTGTTTATGATTGCTATGGACATGGGCCATGTAATACTTAAAATATCCAAATGAACATGAGATCTCTAATGTACTATGTCAAATAGTTGCAAAACAGTTGTTCATTCACAATGCTTACATCTTTTTCTTTTTATTTTCGTGCAGATTGTTGATCAAGAGTTATGAATTAAAATCCAGATTTGTCAATTCAGATCTTGTTTCAGTTATCACCTCTTACCAATTCAAGTTATCTAAGGTAATGCTGAATCTCTTTGCACAAGTGATTTCCTATGCTTGGGTTAATCATAGAAGTATAATTGATAGCTTTCCTTGTTTTAGAAAGAAATTTCTTTTATTATATCATGACAGATAATAAAGTCAGTTTGTAAGTTTGATAAGAATATTCAATCTAGAACCATAAGAATACTTTTGGAAAACACAACTGTTTATTAGATACTCAACATACACTTCAGATTCCTTATTTACTTTCCCTCTGTCACTGTGGATCATAGAGTTGAAGTTGGTTGGCTTGTTAAGAATGTACAGTCAAGAACCATAACAAATTGTTTGCAAAGCACAAGTACTTGTATGTTAGATGGATATTTGACATAAAGTTGAAGTTCCTTATTTTCTTTATATATATATATATATATATATATTACAATAATATTTCATATTAGAAAAAACTAAAAAAAATAGTTTATTGTAGTTCAATGTTCATTGGTGAGAACTGCCACATGCTTGAATGAGATATGAGTAGGTCGAAGCCATTGTCTTTCCTTGCTAGCTGAAAGACTTTCTGCTGTTTCTGTCTTTCCATACACCAAGAATAATAATGATAATGTCTTGTTTATGTATGTTGATCTAATCCTCATTCTATTATCCATATATAATCAAGCTAGTACCAAGACTATAATTACACTTGCTCTCCAATTATGCTTTATTCTGCAGCAGATAAAGAAAATTTTGCTTATACTTAGCATCTTATTTTTGTAATTAGCATAGGTTTCAGTTTGTCGTATAATATTCATTGCTGAGCAAACATAAAATGCCATTTAGCTGCAATTACTTGTGATTTCTGTTATGCGTTTATTCATAATTTATAATGGAAATACTATTTGTACCCAATGCCGCATTATTGGCGTTGTAGGATATACTTTTGTGTTTTGACAAAGATTAGACCAATATATAAAATTTGATGGAAGCATGGAGAATATTAGAAGATCAGAGAATGATTTCTAATTGAAAAAAGTGAAATTTACTAATTAAATAATTGTGGATCTGAGTACAGAATTGAATTTAAATAGTATTTATCGTGACAATTTTTTTTACTAATGTTATGTCAACCTACATTGTTCATAGTTATGTAGAATATTCAGTTCACATTGTGTATTTAGAGGACCAGTGCATCTTCCTTCTTATGTGTACAAAGTAATCTTTGGCCAAACACAGTAAAATTTGGAACTTGAGTATTGTTGATTTATGTAAAGAATTGGAAATCATGAACAAATCTTAAGGTGAGTAGCTCTAGAAGTATTAATTTGGAACTTATCATTCTACCAGTTAAAAGAACCAAAATCAATGTTTATTTTCTTTTTTAGATTCTATCCAACATTTATGAGCAACATGCCTCAAAAAGTTTCAGTTGTGTTTACAAATCTTGTTCATAATAATTTATCTTGTGCACACTTATACAACCAGTGAGTTGAAGCTTTAGCTTTTATGTTACTTAATCCCCATTATCTTTTCAAGCATGGGCACATTTCTCAAGAATTTGATTCAGGCAATGATGTACAGGCATAATATGTTCCTGATATTTGGAGTATTAATCTAGCAAAGAGTTCATTTCTGCTGATGGAGAATCTGTCTGGGCATTTCCAATATGTAGATACTCATGAAACGATGGAGTTTCCTGATCAGCATGAAACATTCAGTTTTGCAAGTTCCTCTGCAGATGCATATGCTTGCTACCAGAACACTAGTACCTTCCATGAAGCGTTTGGAGAGCAATTGAGTAATACAGATTCTTTAGGGCCCATCCCTTCTTCCAACATTTTTCCAATAGGATCTTATTATAGTTCCAGTAGTCATAATGCCATGAGCCCTTATTTACTAGAATCACTACTAGCTCAATCTACTGATGATTCTAGAGATTACTTCAATTCATTCCAGAAGACATCCTTTATGGGTGTAAATTCCTCAGTTCACTTCACAGAACACCAGGACTCGACCATTGTCAAAAGTCAAGCTCAGGTGCCACCTAACACCAAATTACTGTCCATGTCTCACTGCCCAGAAATTTCAGGCATGATGTTCTTTAAGCCAGACAATTACTTGAACAATTTCACAAATCCCCATCTTATGATAGAGCAAGGGCTGCCATTTGGTACTATGAATTACTGGCTTCTTAAAGATTTGATTTTTAACATTCATTTTCATTGTATCAACAAATTACACGAATCCTTTGCAGGTTCTCCTTCATCTAGTAAATTTGCATCACAGCACTCTGTGCCTAAAGCAAAACCATCTGAGATCGCAAAAGCAGGCTTTTATGGTAAAAAAAATTTAACTTCTCATTTATGTGATAGATTTGGCAAGACCTTCCTTTTGTTCTTTTGCATCGTCAAAACAAATGATCTGTGAATCACTATTTCTCCAGATTCTGGACCTGAAAATTCTTTATTGTACCATCATAAAGATCTTCCTGTGACTAATATTCGTGATCAACACTCAGAGCATACAATCGATGAGACCGTGCAAAAGAATGAGAGTGTTGGAGGTGTCCATTCTGTGTCACCTAGCCTTGTTGAAAATGACAACAGTGTGTGTAACATGGTTTCCAGGTCGTCACAAAAGCATGTTGAGAATTCCATTTCAGCTGCAGTTAACTCCCTGGTTTTAGAGAGTGATAAAAGGGGAAACTATTCAGTAGCACCTATGCAGTTTCATTATGATAATGACCTATTTGATAGTGTGGAACAAGTACATGAACTGTGGGATAACATTAGACTGCCAGTTTGCCATAACACCTCTTCAAGTAAAAGTTCCGGTGCTTCAGGTTGTCACTCAGTGATGGAAATGAGTTCAGCATCTGCTCATGACAAAGGAATGTTCTCGGACTCTGGTCTTCAATTATTGATGGATGCTATAGCTGGTGAGCATGCCAATAAAGGTTCTGCTCATCGCTATGGTGCCAAATATGGTAGCCCTATTTCTCGTCTTAATTTGGAGAGTCAATTCTCTACTGGATTGGGTGATCCTTCAGCGTACAAAAATCAGGTTCCTTCAGTAGGTCATCCTTCTGTAAATGCTGCGTCCAATATGTTATTGCCTTTCTCTAACTCTGAGGCTGTTCATGAATCTCCGAAAGAAGCACTATCAAATTCTAATTTCTGTTCATGGATTGACGATAGCTCCAGTATCAATACTGAGAATTCTGCCCTAAATCAATCCAAGAAACCTGAAGAATCTTCAAAGGCTGTTAAGAAAAGGGCAAGACCTGGTGAGAGTACACGGCCAAGGCCAAAAGATCGTCAACAGATTCAAGATCGGCTGAAGGAGCTGAGAGAAATTGTACCAAATGGTGCAAAGGTACATCACAAGTTGGTAGTATTGGTTGGCAATTTACTCCTTTTATTTATTCCTTACCATTTTCCTTTTGATGTAACAGTGTAGCATTGATGCTTTGTTGGACAAAACAATCAGGCATATGCTCTTTCTGCAAAGTGTGACCAAGTATGCAGACAAACTCAAACAAGCTGATGAACCCAAGGTACATTTTTGTGACTATTTTCTGATTTTGGATATTTCATACAAAAGCAATGTTAAAAATTTTCAGATCATCGGCGAGGAGAGCGGTGTTGTTCTAAAAGACAACTCTGGCAGTGTTAGTGGTGCTGGTGCAACGTGGGCATATGAAGTTGCAGGGCAAACCATGGTCTGTCCAATTATAGTTGAGGATCTGACACCCCCTGGTCAAATGCTTGTTGAGGTAAAATAACATTAACACTATTCTTATGTTCTACTTCCAAGTTATCTAAGTGTTGGTCAATTTTTTGCTATAGATGCTGTGTGAAGACCGAGGTCTCTTTCTTGAGATAGCAGATATCATACGTGGGTTTGGGCTGATAATCTTGAAAGGAGTGATGGAAATTCGCGAGTGCAAAATTTGGGCTAGGTTCTTGGTTGAGGTAAGTTAGAAATTTACCTTGAGAACTCAGTGCTCAATTTTGTGTTCGGAACCCAAAACTTTGTTTTTCTTGTGTTGCAGGCAAACAGAGAAATCACCAGAATGGATATATTTTTGTCACTCATACAACTTTTACAGCAAAATAGCTGCTTAAGATCCAGTGATCTAGCCACCAAGGTTATGGATAAAGGAGCTTCAGCATTCCCTGGTTATCATCATTCTCCTATGGTGAGTTCCAGTTAATCCGACCTATTGTGATTGCCAATGCTTGAAGCCAGACATGTCTCGCATAATGCGCACCGCAATCTGAAGACGGAAGGCTCGTGCCTTGAGATAGTAGATTGTGTTTAAACAAATGATAATATGGAGTCCCCGCCGCAAGCCTTTGTTGCTGAAGCAGGTTGATAGGTTTTGTAGTGATCAATCTAGTATGAGATGATGTGTGCATAGTAACATGGCTTGGGTGCTAAGAATTAGAGTATTTATTGTTCCTAATCAATGTAAAGTTGTGAATTTGACATTTAGTTATCAATCTAACCTGTTTGAATGATCAAAAAATTTGCTGTTAACCATCTGATTGTCTAGTATCATAATGCTAACATCACTTCCATGAATAAGTGCTCTTGTTGTATGATACTATAGTTTATACATCCTAAAATTTTACTAGTTGAAAGCATCTGATATGACTGACTATTCCATCTTCTGCCTCTGAGTCCACCATTTCCTCCTGCCGATATACTTGAGGATCTCGTCGATAAGCACCACTGGAGCAGAAAACAGAATAACTAAAAGCCACTCCTTCAAGCTCAACGGCACTACTCCGAAGATGCTAGCCAGAACCGGAACATAGAGGACGACGAAATGCAGTCCGAAAGAAACCATCATCGCGAGGAGGAGCCATGGGTTCCTCCAAGGCGGCATTCGAACCAAGCTATTGTCTTCCGATAAAGCATTCAGCGAATTGAACATCTCGATCGCTACTAAAACGGACAGAGACAAGGTCATTGCCTTTACTTTTCCATGAGTGAAATAGTGGCAGGGATCGGCGAAGGATATCATCCGGTCGCCGGCAAAGAATGGCTTAGGTGAGAAATCAACCCATGTGTGGCATTGTCCCCACGAGCGGAGTTCGGCTAAGGACACAATGGTGTGGCCATCACTTGCAAGATCTATGCCGAAGACAGATGGTCGAGTGTACCACAGGATGAAGATGCCCACAGTCGATAAACCGACATAAGAACCAATCACCTGATTTAGTGAAAACAAACATCAACAAAAAAAAATACTACATGAAGATTTGAAGTCGTAAAAACATACATAAAATGTCACATAATATGTAAATGGAAGAGCATAGAAATATGCTATACGAACCAGGTACCGGAAGAGAACCCAAGAGTTGATAAGAGCATCATTGCTCTTTCGTGGTGGTTTCTCCATTATATCAACATCAGCAGGGTTGAAACCCAGAGCTGTTGCCGGGGGGCCATCGGTGACGAGGTTGACCCACAGAAGCTGAACTGGTACTAGGCATTCAGGTATTCCAAATGCAGCAGCCAAAAATATGGAGATCACTTCTCCCATGTTCGATGATATCATATATCTTAGCAAACAAAAGAGAGAACAATAATGAGAAAAAAGTGAGAGACAAACAAATTAAAAGATGCTTCTCCAAATACCTAATAAAAGATTTCATGTTGTTGTAGATAGCGCGGCCTTCGGCAACTGCTGAGACAATAGTACTGAAATTGTCATCTGCCAATACCATATCAGCAGCTTCTTTTGCAACCTGAAAAAGATTCATAAATAACCTCTGAATTACACTGACTAAATTAAGGTGGATGATTAACGATCTTTAATTCTTAAGTAAGAGAAAATTTACTAGTTTTATTTACCTCGGTCCCTGTGATGCCCATAGCAATACCGATATCAGCTAGCTTCAATGCAGGTGCATCATTGACTCCATCTCCAGTCATTGCAACAATTTCACCCATGTCCTTTAGTAGACGTACAATATCTTGCTTGTGTCTAGGTTCAGCACGCGAAAAAACTAGACCGCCGGGCTTTGACAAGATTTCGGTTTGCTGGCTAATCGAAAGTCCCATAAACTCTTTACCAGAAAAACTTTTGCCTTTGAGGCTTGCCTTGTCAGGGAACAAGCCAATTTCCTGACAGATTGCCTCTGCTGTGGACTTGTTATCTCCAGTAATAACCATAACTTTAATTCCTGCACATCTGCAATCTTGAATGGCCTTTTGAACTTCATCACGAGGAGGGTCCTGACCAAATTTTGCAGTAGCAAAATTATAATCATCATTGTAGAAAATATATGTGCAATATTCAACAGTGAAAACAAAAATCATATCGTTGAACTCGAGAACCCACCCTCAGACCAACAACTCCAACAAAAATTAGATTGCTCTCGATTTCAGGATAGTTTCCAGGATCAAGCAACCTCTTGTGAGCATGATGAGTCTCTGCAATATAATCTGAGAACTCTTCCAAGTTATCTTTGAATGCAAATCCTAAGCATCTTAACCCTTTTGAGCTCATCTCGTGGACATTGGTCATTATTCTCTGCCTACATGCCTCATCCAACAAAGCAATAGATCCATCTGGAAGATACACACTTGAACTCCTCTCCAAAACACTTTCGAAAGCACCCTGACGACAAAAAAACAGGGCTTATATCAAGTTTGCTTAGATATTACCTATCATCAATAATGACAAACAAATTGAGTAGATTCAGCAAATCCTGGTTCAAGTGAAAGGCCCATCTAATATAGTCGTTGGTCATATGAATTTGCATTTCTCCACTGTTTCATCGAACAAACACTAGAATACTAGAGTTTTCACTTCCACTAACCATGGTTTAGTTCAGATTAACTGAGCATGATGTAATCACCAGTATTGGAGCAACACCTATAACCTCAGTGCAATGGACATTTGAAATGAGAACACAATAGTTTGAAGATATGTTTTTTGTCAGGTTGTGGCAAAAAAAAAAAAATAATAATAATCCATGCTTGGAAGCTATGATCGTAGCCATATGAAACCCCCATCTTTTAAGCTTTAATTTTTCAGTTCTCAATGTCTAGAAACCCAATTCATTCACAAGAATCTGGAGTGTATCAAGCTCATTAAAATCTTAATGTACCTCTTTCCCTCACATATTTAATTCTAATATATTATCTTGTCTAACTATCTAAATGATTGATTGGAGCAAAAGGTGATAACGCTCACTGACCCCCCGGTTAGATATAGGCAGGTAGAGGACATTTTGCCCCAGCACAGTGACCCTTTGCATAAGGGAGGTCTAAGCACCTAACGAGACATTTTGCATCAACTAAGAATTGACCCTAAGACCTATTGAAGCAGCCACCCATGCACCATGGAGGTACCAATTGATACCTGCATATTTCATTCTAATATCTAACTATCTAAATGATTCATGAACTATGTAAACAAGAGGAGCATTGAGGTACCTTCACAAGAAGGCGGTTATTTCCTGTTGGTTCTTTGACAATAACACTCATAGACTTCCTCACACGATCAAACTCAAGTGTTGCCAGCCTTTTTGATCTCTTTATCCACCATTCACAACATCCTGGATTACATGTAAATATAGCAGAGATTAAATGCAAGATCAAAAATAAAAAATAAAAGAGGGAAAATTTTCTCCTCACCTAATCTTACAGGAGCAGAGAAAGTTATAGAAAATTCAGAAGCAAATTCTATTTCATGGATTCTACTTCTTGGATTTGCACTGGGAATTCCCATCTTCTCTACCAGCACCTTCAGGATGAAAATATCAGTAAAGCATATTCTAGTATGATAATAATAGTTGTGTATGAATGATACAATTGCTGAAACTAAATATTTAGCAGAACCATATAACGGAATAGAAAAAATCAGTTGATAAACTGTATCCGTTATTTCCAATAATCATCTAAAAAATGAGAAACTGTAGAAAGAAAAAATATGGTCAAATATAACAAATCATACTTTAAAAGGCACTTTTGATATAGCCATTGAAGGGGTACATCTGTATACAAGAAAGTGACAGTAAAACATACAAGATGGGCAAAGAACCCCTTTCAATTGTTTAGAATAATCTCTGGACCAGTTAGCTATGATTTTAACAATCATGCAATTACATGTTTAATTCATTGTTGGATATTAGTTCATTCCCATTATGGTTTAAGAAATTTCTTCAGAATGAGGTGGCAGTTTGTATTATTGTAAGCTAATCTGGTGTAATGTTAAACAAGTAGTTGTCATACAACATGCGAATTGTAGATACACCTCTATGAAAAAGAAGAAATTCACAAACCTTAAGAGCTGCTTCAGTAGGCAGACCTGTTGCCCGAAAAAGATAATTGTCACGATAAATTCCAGCATCATTGCAAACTGCACAAATCTCTGCTAAAACCTGCAAACTCGCATCCATTTTCCATTTGTTCCACCGAACAATACCTCCATCCTTAGGGTTGTATGTTGTACCATTTACATGAAACACTCGAATGGAGTTGATATCACTCAGAGTAAGAAATTCATTTACAGACATTTGGTTGGTTGTAAGGGTTCCAGTTTTATCTGAGCATATAACAGTTGTACATCCAAGGGTCTCCACACTCGGAAGCTTCCTAACTATGGCATGTTTTTGAGCCATTTTTCTCGTACCCAATGCCAAACAGGTAGTGATTACAGCAGGAAGACCTTCAGGAATAGCTGCTACTGCAAGTGCTACAGCTATTTTGAAATAATATGTACATTTCTCAAAAGAAAAGTGAAAATTCCATAATGTTGAATTTGCATTATCCCAAGTGAAAAAGTTCCGATAGTTAGTAGCCCAGACTAGCAGGCAAACTAGTCCAATTGCAATAGTTAATCTTTCGCCAAACTCATCTAGTTTTTTCCTCAAGGGGGTGTCATGCTCTTCCTGTGAAGCTTCACTAATCTGAATCTGAATTTTCCCTAGTTCAGTGTCCATTCCTACGCCGGTAACTATACAAACACAATTACCATTGACAATGGTTGTACCTGCAAAAAGCATGCATTCTTTTGCTTGCAATTCACAATCAGCTAGAGGTACAGGACTGGTCCCTTTGAGTACAGGCATGCTCTCCCCAGTCAGTGAGCTTTGCTCAACCCTCAAAGTTGAGGTGGTCAAAGTTGTTACTCTCGCATCTGCAGGGACCTTATCACCAACCCTCAATTCAACAATATCACCTGGGACTAGTTCCCTGGCAGGCAAATCAGGGATGTAACGTCCATCTCTGCGAACCTTGGCAAATTCACACTGCATGTTCTTTAGGGCTTCAAGAGCCTTTTCAGCATTAGTCTCCTGCCAGACACCCACAAATGCATTGAGAATAAGAATCGAAAGGATAACAAATGGCTCTACGTAAACCTCAATCCCTGCGTGGCCGGATTCAATTCCCTCCATGTACGAAAGAATAAAGGAGATGGAGGCTGCCATAAGGAGGATTCTAACAAGCAAATCGTCAAACTGATGCAGGATGAGACACCACAAAGGTTTTCCCTTCTCTTTCTTGAGTTCATTCCACCCATACTTTTCTCGCCTTGTCTCAGCTTCGAAAGAGCTTAAACCCTTGCTCAGTTTGACATTGTAAACCTTCAGACACTGTTCTACGGGCCAAGCCCATGGGAATGATTTCTCCTCCATACTTCAGAAAAAACAAGTCGAATTCATCTAAACTGCCTGTGCCCAGTCAGAAGCATTCACCGTTGAAACGCGTACTAAGTAGTATCTGCAGTTCTAAAGGAGATAAGAGCAATATAAAAAGCAATCTAGAGAGAATTTTAACCCCAAAAAGTAACTTTTTCCCTTTCCAAGTTTCTGAAATAAGTAATAGGAAGAAGAACACAAATCCAGGAAGAAGAACACAAATCCAGGGGAGAGAGAGAGAGAGTAGTTACACAAATTAGGCAAAGGAATTCCTTATATGTGTGTGCGCAAGTCAAATCTAAGAACCATTACGAAATCCTTAAAGCAAAAAGAAGCAACCATGAATCAGGCGTGGGCAATCAAGAAAACATGCACAAGGAAAATAGAAAACTCACATAAGGCATCATGAAAAAAAGAAAACATTTTGCTCATCCGATCGATCCGCTAGAATGACCCCGCACTCTGCTAGCGGAGCCGAGAACTACCATTAACTGCTTCTTTGTGATGCGACAAAACTGAGCGATGAAACGCCGTAACCGCCCCGCAAAGTGGGAAGACGAATCCAAAAAGCCGCCCCTTGTCCTCCCCCCTCTCTCTCCTCTGTCACGAAAGTAGGAGAAGCAACCATTCCGAAACTGAACAGTTAACCAAGCAAAGCCAGAATGCAGATTTATCCATGAGAGCTGGTCAGTGGCAGTGAGGGAGAGATGGAACAGGACAAAATACGCACAGGAAAAGAGGAAGAAAAATCAAAAGAGGTAAAGGGGCAGACAGGGAAGAAAACGCAGCTTCGTCGAAAGCGAAGGAGGAGCGTGGGAATTAATTCGCTTGGGACCGAAGCAAGGAATCCATGCCGTCGATCTCTCTCCTACAGCAATTCCCCGTGGTTCCCACCTGGAGCGGAATCCTCTATCCTCAAAAAGTATCTGTCTCGTTTTTGAGAGTCATCTGATCGTCGATGAACATCACGATAATTTTAATGTCATACTAAATCAATTGATATTCTAGAAGAACGATGAATCGGTCGGAATCGTTGCAATTGCAATCTCGTCGGATTCGACGATGAATCCGACGAGATCGTAATTGCGGCGATCCACTGCACCGTACTCCAGGATATAATTTCGTTCAGGCGACAGCCGGAGCCGTGATGGTCCGATCGATGATCGAATACTCGTCGGCCGTCGTCGAGGAAGAGATAGGCGAGATAGGGATTTTTCGGGACAGAGGATCTGCCTCTCACCTGCGGCAGCTGTTCGAATCTAGTTTTACCCATGTCGTTTCAAAGGGACACGATTTTTTCGGGACAGAAGATCTGCCTCCCACCGAAGCAAGGAATCCAGGAGGGCAGATCCTCTATTCTAAAAAAGTCCCTGTCTCGTCTATCTCAATCTTCGACGACGATCGACGAGTCATCCAATCGTCGATCAAACACGACCGGCAGCCTTCGGCCATCGTCCTGAATAAAATTATACCTTGTAGTACGATAAATCTGTCGGGATCGCCGCAATTACAATCTCGTTGGATTCACCGTCAAATCCAACGAGATTGTAATTCCAACGATTTCGACCGATTCACCATTCTTCTAGGATACCATTTGATTCAGTACGACGATTAAAATTCATCGATGATGTTCGATCGACAATCGGACAATTTGTCGGTCATCATCAGAGAATGAGACAAACAGGACCGGCACTATTTCGGAACAGAGGAGCACAATCCGTCGATCTCTCTCCTACTGCAATTCCGCGTGGGTCCCGCCTCCGGCGGCCGTTCGATCTAGTTTTACCCACGTCGTTTCAAAGGGACACGGTTTGTGGTCCCCGATTTTTGCTCTCGATCGGATTTAAAGACGTTGACTTCCCGTAGTTGACCTTTCATCGCATACATATGAATATATGATCATATACTCCACAAAAATGTTCATGAGCCTGCATCTTATTGATTATCATATTGAAAAAAAAAAATTAACTAACGAGTTTTGAATTGCTGAGATTAATAGAACAAGATCACAATCCATGGCCTGATCTTTATTGGCACAGTTCCAAATCAATCAATCAATTAATCGATCGGCATCGGGCAGCCGGCGGCGGCGTCGTGACCATCGTCAGCTGGCTCTCGATCCACGCCTCGGCGTCGGCCATCATTTCGGGGCTGAGCCGGACCATGAGCACGCAGAACTCGCGCTCGTTGAGCGCGCCGTCGCCGTCCGTGTCCCCTTCCCTCACCATCGCCTCCGCCTCCGCCGCCGTCATCCCCTCCACTCCCAGCGCCGCCGCCGCGTTCCGCCGGAGGCTCTCCGGCGTGATCACCCCGCTCTCCGCCTCCGCCAGCAGCCGGAACCCGCCGCAGAGCTCCTGCATGAACTGCTCCGCCTCCAGCCGCCGCGCCATCACCGGCAGCAGGTCCTCGTACTCCCCCGCCGCCTCCCCTCCCGCTTCCCCGTCCCCCGCCATGTCCGCGCACCAGCTCGATCGCCCTGCTCCGTCCAACCTCGACGTGGTATTTAATTGCGGAATCGAACAGCTTCCGCGAAGGTGAGCTGCGGACGGCGTCGAGATCGAGGCTTCCGAGAAGCTTCCTCGAGCGACTTATGGGGCAGGCTCGATCGGGAAAGAGCAAGCAGAGTTTTGTCGTCAACGAATTCTTCAACGTACAGTTTAAATTTTTTTTTAAAAAAATTGATGCATGTTTATCACGTCGACAAATTTAAAGTGGGTTTTTTAAATTACTTTTTTATACTGTAAAATTAATTTTTTTAAACAAGTTTAAATAGTTAATTTGGGATAATTCACGTATCATTTATGAACTCCGGCGTTTAATTGGAGACGGCTGGAGCAGCGCCGATGGGTCGTCTTCCACGGATTCACAGTGATGACGACGACTACCGTGGGCGGGATTCAGGCTGCCGGCGGCTCTATCTACAACCCCTATAATATATAATATATAATGATCCGGACTCCTGTTGACCGGTCTCTTCCGTGGAGACGACCAGGCTTCGGAGGCCGAGTGAAGGGCCGAAGTAGTAGTCAGAAGAGGCCCAAGCGGTCAACGGTGAGTTGATAGATCAAGTAGTCGGCTCGATATCTGATCGGGTCACACACGATAGCCGAGCGGGGTTTCTGTTGAATTCCCACCGACCAGAGCCCCCGACCGGCTGGTCGGCTGCGTCTTCATTCAACCGGGCGACCTTGTCCTGCCAACCGGACAACGCGCCTTGCCTGGAAGAACTCCTACGGGGAAATCGGCTCCTCCTAAAAGAGCTTGGCCCATTGGCTCGCCGGTCGGGGACCCATCAGAGGGTGCAGGGGTGGCATGTTAGCCATCGAGAATCTCATACGAAAGATACGATTTAAAGACAGCATGTGTACGGATAGATACTTCAGATTCGTCAAACCTTGGGAGGGGACACTAAACCGGCGCACGGCGCCAACTGGCGTATCAGATAATTAAGAAAGGTGTGCGGCCATATCGCTAGGCCTGACAACCGGTCAGTAGGATGGCAGATTCGCCCCCTCTTCGGCTAGCAAATCATGTCCTCGGATCCACACATTTAAGTCTGACAGGATACTTTGTCAGGTTTTGGTCTGCCACCCTCACCAATATAAGGGTGTTGACTGGTAGCTCATATATGAATAATAAATGTCATGGAAGAAAAATCTTTTTTTCCTAATAGAATTTTATTAAGGTTTTTCTAATAGAATTTTGTTAAGGTTTTTTTTAAATAGAATTTTGTTAAGATTTTTCCTAACAAAATTCTGTTATGGTTTTACTGAGTTTGGGTTTAAGCATTATTTATAGGGATCATTGTAAGCCTATTGAATCATCATCATTAGTATCAAGAGAATAAGATGTATTCTCTTATGTAGAGAGAATTCTAATAAAGTTTCAACCTTTTTGTGGAGTTGGCACACCGCTGAACCATGATAACTCTTTTTCTCTTTCTTCTCTCTCCTCTTCTACTTCTTCCTCTTATTTTTCTCTCTCTATTATATGTCTTTGCCTCGTTACTTCGCGTGATCTCTTTCTCTCTTCCTCTTTTTCCATGACACGTTAGAGGTTGAGAGGTTGTTGCCCCCGTTTTACGCAACAATTGGTATTAGAACAAGGTTTGACGGATTGTTTTCAACATGTCGAGGACATCTTCTGTGAAGTTTGACTGAACCAAGAACTTCGGATTATGGCAGTTGCAACAATCAGGCTTTGTTTTACGGATAATGTGATGTATCATGTCATTGATGAAGAGTCACCAGCGGCAGTTTGGCAAAAGTTGGAAAGCCGATACATGTCAAAATCATTGACAAACAAGCTGTATCTTAAGCAGAAATTATTCGGGCTGAAGATGACAGAGGAAACCGATCTGAGCCAGCACATCAACATATTCAACCAAATTGTGAGCGATTTGAAGCGGGTTGATGTGAAGATCGAGGATGAAGACAAGACACTGATGTTGTTAAATTCTCTACCTTCTTCTCCTACGTACGAGAATTTGTTTACTACTCTAATGTGAGGAAAGGAAACATTCAAATTGGAGGAGGTCACAAGTACTTTGTTGGGCTTTCATCAGAGGAAGAAAGTAAGTGATGAAGTTTCTCAAGGAGAACTTGTGGTGAATAGTAACCAAGAGCGTGGTAAGAGCAAAACTCGGTATGAATCAAGCAGTGATAACAAGGCTCGTTCTAAGTCGAGAAAGAATAAGGTAATCACGTGCTACAAGTGTGGAGGCAAATGTCATATAAAGAGAGATTGCCCAGAGATAAAGTAACATGTTACAGAGAATAAAGGTAATTCTACAATAGCTGCAAACATAGTTGAAGAAAATTCAGAGAGCGGTGATGGAGATAAGCTATCAGTTATGTCAAGTTCGGAGCAACTGATGGATGCAAGGATCTTAGACTTTGAATGTTCATATCACATGACTCCAAATAAGAAGTGGTTTGACACCTATAGGGCAGAGAATTCTGTTCAATGTTGATGGTAAATGATGCATCTTGCAAAGTCATCGGCATAGGGAACATTAGAATCAAAATGTTTGATGGTGTGACCAGAACTTTATGTGATGTCATATACATACCAAATCTAAGGAAGAATTTAATTTCACTAGGCACATTGGATGGTATAGGTCGAAATTACAAATCTGTGAATGGGGTGATGAAGGTCAACAAGGGAGCTCTGACAGTAATGAAAGGACAAAAGGTAGTAAGGAACATCAACAAGTTGATATGGACTATAATTATAGGTGGAGTCGCCTCAGTAGAGTCTGAATCACAAAGTACAATCTTGTGGCATATGGGGTTAGGGTATATGAGTGAACGTGGGATGCTAGAGCTTCACAAGAGAGATTTATTGAAGGGTGCAAGACGTGCAGGCTTAAATTCAACAAATTTTGCGTCCTTGGGAAACAGAGCAAAATGCAATTCAAGATGGCAATACACAAGATTGATGAGATTCTGGACTATGTACATACAGATCTTTGGGGACCAGCTAGTGTAGCATCACGTGGAGGGAACTTATATTTTGTGAGTTTTATTAATGATTTCTCATGAAATGTCAGAGTATACTTTATGCGTCGAAATTCAGAAACTTTTATGAAGTTTAAATTATGGAAAACTGAAGTGGAGAATCAGACAAGAAGAAGATCAAATGTCTTAGGTCAGACAATAGGACAGAGTACACTGATTCAAAGTTTCAGGAATTTTGTGAGCAGCATGGAATAATGAGGTATTTCTCAGTTTAGGACACCTCAACAGAACGATGTGGCAGAAAGGTTGAATTGGGCAATCATTTAAAAGGTAAGATGTCTCAGGTTTAATGCAGGTCTAGCAAAGAATTTATGAGCGGAAGCGGTAAACATGGCGTGTTATCTCATTAACAGATCACTAATTAAGGACAACACTAAAAGGTAAGGTATCAGAGGAAATATGGACAGGGAATCCAATAGATTACTTTTATCTTCGAGTTTTTGGATGCCCGACCTATATGCACATATCTAGTGAGAAAAGATCAAAGTTAAATGCAAAGTTAAAACAGAGCATTTTCATGGGATATCAGAAAGGAGTTAAAGGCTTCAAGCTTTAGGAACCTAAGGTAAACAAAGTGGTAAATAGCGGAGATGTGGTGTTTGATGATAAAGTCATGCTACAACATACTCATGAAGAAGGAAAGAAAATACTACAGAGCAACAAGGAGAAAGAGGTTGTGCAAGTGGAGCTAGAGACTCATGACTCTGATGATTCTAGCTCAGAGCACACGAATCATCGCACTATAGCTGGTGGCAGAATGAGACGAGTCGTAAAGCCACCCATTAGATAAGGATTTGAGAACTTTCAGGGAGCAGTACACAACTCTGTTGAGGATCGGTAGAGCTAGAGGGGGTGAATAGCTCGCTTTAGTTGATTCTTTTTCTTCCAAGCAGAAATCAAAGTCTACCCACCACCAAATCCAATGCTAACACTTGTATTTACATGGTCTCCACCTCCTTGAGGTGACTAATCCAAGGGTCCACACCAACGATAGCAGATTTCACTATCAAACCTCCTTCTCGGAACAACCCCGAGGGTGGAGATATCCTTTTACAACACTCTTGAAAACTTTCACAAGGAACAACACAAGGAAGAAGAAGAGAAAGAAGTATTACACAATATACTTGCTTCTCCTTCCTTTGATTGCTTGATGAAGATGTTGGAAACTTGAGCTTGAACAAAGAGCTTGAAGCACCAAAACCCTAGCTCAAATCGCAATGGAACAGTGTTTTCGTTTGAGCTCGATTTTCCGCTTATAACGGTCTTCTTTTGCTTCCTGAATCGATTGGTGAGAAGCCCCAATCGATTACCAAGTAACCGTTGAGCAGTACGTCCGTTGGATGAACGGCTGGGATTAAGCCATTTGAACTTGAATCGATTGGCTGATCGATTAGAATCCTGAATCGATTAACTGATCGATTACCGAGCGTTCTGTTGCGCACAGAACAGCTTGTAATCGATTCATCAATCGATTACAGGGTTTCTGAATCGATTGAGTGATCGATTACCGAGCGTTCTGTCTGCGGACAGAACAGCTTGTAATCGATTCCGTAATCGATTCAGAACCGCCTGTTTCCACACAGAGTTAGTCTGAATCGATTCACCAATCGATTAGTCATCTTCTAATCGATTGGTGGATCGATTGATACGCCCAACTCTGAAGTTCACGCCTGCAATTCACAGCTGGATCAATTGAAAAACCTTCCAATTGATCCAATTACCTTGTGCCAGCGAAACCTCTCGTTTCCTGGACTTCACGCCTGGAGCCTCCCAGTTTCGGGTCTTCATGCCAAGAGTTCCGTCCCCGACCATCCCTTGGACTTCCTGCCTGGAGCTTCATCAACTCCGGGTCTTCATGCCAAGAACTCGGTCCCCGACCATTCCTTGGACTTCTTGCGTTACTACACACTTAATCTCAATGTTAGATCCAATGTATTAGCTTAAACTTAAATAACCGTCAATCATCGAAACCTCTAATTTAGGGCATGATTGCATCTACAATCTCCCCATTTTTGATGTTTGACAATCTATTTAAGTTTAAGCTAACTTTCAACATAATATCAGCGATATCAATCCAATAAGCATATAGTAAATCATGAATCTAAACTTTAAATATCTGCAAGTCTCCCCCTTTGCTAAATATCAAAAATGACAAGTAAACATAAAAGAGCTCCCCCTCAACGGAAGCACCATGCACGATAGAAAATCACAACTCGCAACATGTAAACAAACAAGTAGCATATAAGGCAAAAAATGTGAACATAGCATACAAGCATCAAGAGTCAACAATATCCATAGTCAGAGTACAGAATACCACCAACACAACAAAAAAAACAACCACCGAAATAGGACTACATAAATCAAGGCTCAAAGAAGAACTCCTCGAGGGCAGCAGCAGGATCAGCAGCCGGGGTGTCCGTAACATCTGGAAGACCAGAACCTCCCGAAGTGGCGCCAACCTCCGACGATGGAGCATCAGTAGACGGCGGAGGAGGAGGATGCTGGCCGCGCATCCGGGAGCGACACATATCACGCACCTCCAGCAGGGTGCGCTCAATGGATGTAAGGCGTGTCTGCGTCTCGTAGTGACGCATGTCGCTCTCCAACCGCATCTCCTCAAATCGAGTGTCAATGGTCTCCTCAAAGGCAAGCATCCTATCTCGAAGGTCCTCCTCCTCGTCATCATCCGGAGCAGCCGCAGCAGCGGGTCCATGTCCAGGGCGTGCTCGCGGGCCCTCCCCAACCTGCCGACCATCAGTCCAACGAATGCCGCCAAGCTCGCCCGTCATCCCGGATTTGGAGAAGGAACGTGCTGAAATCCAGGAGTATTTGACGGTCATGGGCTCCACCTTCCCTCGAGAGACGTCAATCCCCATAGTGGTAAGCCAGTCTGTAATAATATGCCCAAAAGGCATATGAACGGTACCGTGCACAGGCTGAGTGAAATGGATAATGGAATGAAATATGTTCAGAGGGATGTTAACATCAAGACCCCGGTGAAGAGCATAGGTCAGGAAAAACTGAGAGGGTCGGACGTGTTAGTGATATGAGAGAAGTGTCCTAAGGCAATCGCCTTATGATTGTAAACATTTATTTCAATAAATGATAATTCACTATTTGAGTATACATGTTTGTATTTGATTGGGATCTTAAACTCATCTACTGAATGTCCGCAATACAACTCACAGCATAAGAGAATTTGTGATGGGATCACAACTAGTGATTATATCTAAATGTGCAAATGTGAAGTATTGAAAATATCCCTAGTCGATGAATTGATAAATACGGACACTATCAATTCTGTTGAGACTAGCATGGGTTATTCTCTAATCAGCTGATTCTCACTGGCTGGTGACATTGGGATGTCCGGAGATAAACATGGATGCTAGTTAAGGGAACTAGTTCATTGGAGTGACTAGCTGTAAGACTTCATATGGTTATCTATATAGATATGTCAATGAAGTTCTTACTGCGGCTTAAGTGCGATGTTCCTTTGACTTGCGGTGTTCAAGTCATCTTGGTCATGGAAACTTATACTTTAACATCTTAAGCAAGCATCTCCAAGGAGGTGTGGACCCAGGATGATTGGGTATAAGCCGAAGTGCCCGAAGATGTTTGAACAACCTAAAAAGGATTCACCACTCCTTGCGAGGAGATGTATACCCAGGCCTATCGTCGGATTGTTACTCAAAACCTCTGGCCAGAGTATATCATGTTTGGAGTGCGAGTCTCTAAAATACATGAGAGTAATTAGAAATCTAAAGGACGAGAAAGACATTACTTGGGCTAGGTGTGACGTAGTTAGCCTAGTGGGGACTGACACAAATAGACCGTGTCCTGAACCAAGTGGGTATAAGATGGTGAAGGGAATGTGGCACGATTCATTAGAGCGGCTGAAGGGTTTCGGAATTCTTTCTGAGGTCAATCGTTGATCTTTCGATTAATTGGGGGTCATGATGTACTACTAGGTGTCACTCATGATCGTTCTATAATTTATTGATTATAGACGGCCAACATAAATCGAAAGCCTATTTAGTCACACGCACTACGAGTAATCCGAGGGATTTAAAACGAGTTAAAAATTGGATTTTCCGATCAAGAGAAATAAGTCGAATCTGAATTTATCAGAGGCGCAATGGAAGCTAAAATGGCTAAGTCTTTTGAAGGCTTATTGGGCGAATTAAATGAGTTTAATTCGCGATCGGTTCGGCTTGGTTTGGCCGGCCAAAGAGGGTGCCAAACCCCTTGGGTTGGCCGGCCACATTAAAGGGAAGAAACCAATTTAATTGGTTTAATTAATAAAATAAATTTAGTGCGATTTATTTTATAAATTATGGATAAATAAATTTGTGTAAAGAAATTTATATAAATAAATTTATAGAAATTTATTCTTTTTATGGAAATTAAAATGATCCATGAAATGGTTTATTTTAATTTTATAAAATCAATTATGAATTGATTTTTACATAATAAGAAAGTTTATAAATTTCTTATAAAATTTATTTCATAATAAAAGGGGAGATTAATTAGTTTTATTATAAAGTTAGTTATAATAAAACTTGGTAATTCATAAGAGAATTTATAGGATAAATTTCTTATAATAACTAATTAGTTTTATTATAAAGTTAGTTATATAAAACTTGGTTTAAACGGAATAATTAATAAGAGAATTTATAGGATAAATTTCTTATGATAACTAATTCATTAATTAGTTTTATTATAAAGTTAGTTATAATAAAACTTGGTTTAAACGGAATAATTCATAAGAGAATTTATAGGATAAATTCTTATGATAACTAATTCCGTTAAGAGGGAGACTTGGCAAGGGAGATGCTACTATATAAAGGAACCAAAGGCAAGCCCTTAATTCTAATCAAGTAATCAAGAGAAGTAGCTTCCTCTCCCTCTCTCTCTCTTACGCTCTATTCTCCCTTTCTTCCCCTTAGGGCCGGCGCCCTCCTTGAGGATTAGGGTCGGCGCACCTTCATCCACCTAGGGCCGGCGCATCTCCTTCCCTAGGGTTGGTTGCCGTGAGCTTTCAAGAAGAAGGAGAAGCCAACCAAGAAGAAGAAGAAGTGGATCTCATCTCCTTCCTTCTCGGAATATTGATTCCGTTACTTTGGTGGTTAGTTTCCTATCTTTTCTCATGTTCTTCTAGTTGTGCCTTTAGAGAATCTAGTAGTTCTCGTCGGCACAAAACTCGTGACTTTGCGAAATCATCCCGAAGAGAACTCGGCGTGGACGCGAATAGAGGCAAAGCTTCCAAGGGACGCTACGGTTGGATTTCGTCCCTTATTTCAAGTTACGCGAGGTACTTGGTAAATTAGTTTACTTTTCCGCAAAGTTTTAATTTATGATCATGTCAACACACCATAAGGTTGCATGCTAGATACATGGTTAAAATAATTTAGGAAATTATTTTATGCTAATTCTTCCGCTGCACGTAAAAATTTACAATTTTACGAACCCGTATCCTTGTCGACATGCACCCGGTCCCAACAGGACGGTCGCTAAGGCGCGAGACGCAATAGGCAAAAGACAGTTGATTACGACCTTATAAAGGGCATAATCAATAGCGGAGAGCTCAAGAGCAGGAAACGTGGTCAGATTGGCATAAGGGCCATCGGGACGCGGACGCCGAAGGAAATACTGATACATCGAGTCAATGGAGATATCGTCAAATGGCGGAGGTAGAAGCTCAGGAAGTGTAGGAAAGAAAACGAAGCTATTTGTAGAGGGACGACACTGGAGGAAATCCGAAAGAGTCGTATAGCTAAAATCCAAACTTTATTTGGCTACCCGAGTTTTATAATTTACACCATCCATGGTGTGTAGGTTGTTGTAGAACTCGGAAACCAACCCTATGTTGACCCCTCGCTCACAATAGATAATAGACTCAAGTTTATAGTTTTCAAGGATTTGAAACACGGAGAAGCAATGATCATGAAAGTATTGGCGGTCTAGTGATCTAGAGGCAATCAATTTAAATACATGTTGATCATATGCCTTTTGAAGGGCGGCATTAGGAAAACGGGCATCCGTAGGGGGTCTAGGGCGAGAAGACTTGGCAACCGTCTCATCCGCCCGTTGTTTCTTCCTATTGATGACCAACCAAAGATGACCAAGAAGACAATGTGAGGACACACAAACAAGCAATTTGGAGTTTGAGATTAAGGTAAAGGTCGTGAATGTTAGGGTTAGGAAAAATGATGCAAAGGTTGAAATGCAATGCAACACAGACAAAAAACGGATTATCCAAAAACCAAGATAAATGACTGTGGAAACGAAGATGAAGGAAGGTTAGGGTTTACTTTGGCGCCATTGGGGAAGGAAAATGCTGGAACAGGTGAAGAAGTGGCGCTCAAAAGCTCCCAGCCGCTGCGCGTCGCGTGAAGGAGGAGACCCGACTGTGAGTTGCGGGAGGTGAAGAAGTGGCGAGCCCCAGCGGCGTCTGCGAGTCGCGTGAAGGAGGAGGCGCCTGATCGAGCGACGAGAGAAGAGATGGGCGGCGAAGGAGGAAGAAGAGAAACCCTAGGGCTTGAGGTTTGAGAGCACGCGGGAGATGTCTGCGGGAAATATCGGGTCGGCGGATGGTTTTAGGGCAAGGAGCGAGTGACAGGACAGGTTAGGTGGAAAGCGTTAATGACCGTAATCGATTGGGTAATCGATTACGACCTTGGTGAATCAATTGGGTTTAGGGTTTAATCGATTACGGCCTTGGTGAATCGATCCATATCATTGATCACATGGGCGGATAATGGCCGATCGATTACAGGAATCGATTATACAATCGATTACGAGAGTGCGTAATCAATTCACTGATCAATTCAACTTGTACTAATCGATCCACTGATCGATTAAGAAGCAATCTGTGCCCTAGAAAAACTGTCTGAATCGATTAGGGAATCGATTCAGGGGGTTTCTGCCGAAGGATGCAGACCCACCAATCGATTGATAACTGAAATCAATCGATTGGTAACAGGAATAACTGATACATAGCTAAAACATGCTCAATTTGTGGCATTTTCTAGTTCTTAAGGGGTCAAGCACACTTACATGTTCTCCAAGGACTTGGTTATTTGGTTAGTTCATGAAAATATCCAATCACGATCTTCGGACTAATTACACATTAATAGCGTACTAGTCTTCCCCATGATTGGTCAAGTGAATGATTGATGAGGAATTTTCATCTTCTTGCTCAAAGTAATACATCATAACAAGCATTATGAACAAGAAGATGAAACCTAACATCTCACTCCCATCTACAAAGGCACAAGCAAGGAAAGTTCTAGGTTCTTGTGAGATGCACATTAAGGCAAGTGAGTTGAATATCTTGAAATGATCATGGAGGATTAATCAATATGGCACATTCCTAATTCTCTTCGCAAGTAGCTAAATTCAGATTCCGGAAGAGGTTTGGTGAAAAGATCTGCAAGATTTGATTTTGACTCTACATATTTAAGAACAATATCCCCATTAGCTACATGATCTCGAATAAAATGATGTGTGCTTAGTTTTTGAATGATGAATCGGATTTTTTGTCAAGTTTATGGTACTCACATTGTCACAAAGAACTTGCACATTTTTGTAGATGAGTTTATAATCTTCCAAGGTATGAGTCATCCATAATAATTGTGATACACATTCACCCATAGCTATATATTCGGCTTCGGTTGTGGAGAGTGCTACACAATGTTGTTTTCTACTTGACCAACTCACCAAGGAAGATCCCAAAAATTGGCATCCACCACTAGTACTTTTCCGATCCAATTTACATCCGGCATAATCCGAATCGGAATATCCTACAAGATCAAACGTTTCGGTTCTAGGGTACCACAAACCCACCCGTTGAGTCCCTTTAAGGTAGCGAAGAATTCTTTTGATTGCACATAGATGTGACTCCTTGGCACAAGCTTGATACCTTGCACACATACCCACAGCAAACAATATGTCGGGTCTACTAGCCGTGAGATAAAGGAGACTACCTATGGCACTACGATACATTTTGGAGTCAATTTTTTTACCTTCAATATCATTGTCTAACTTGGTGTTAGTTGCCATAGGGGTAGATATTTCTTTGGCACTCTCCATTCCAAATTTCTTAATGATTTCTCCTACATATTTGGATTGATGAATATATATGCCATCCTTTGTTTGTTTAATTTGTAAACCCAAGAAAAATGTTAATTCACCAACCAAACTCATTTCAAATTCACTTTCCATGTGATTTATGAATTCATTTAGGTAGTCTTTGTTTGTGGATCCACAAATAATGTCATCTACATAGACTTGGGTCACAAAGATATCTTCCCCACTAGTCTTTAAAAATAATGTAGGATCAATTGTTCCTCTATGAAAACCCTTTGACACTAAGAATGTAGACAATCTTTCATACCAAGCACGCGGTGCTTGTTTTAGTCCATACAATGCTTTCTTAAGCTTGTATACATGGTTTGGACATTCTAAATCTTCAAAACCCGGAGGTTGCTCAACATATACTTCTTCTTTGATAAAACCATTTAAAAATGCTGATTTTACATCCATTTGATACAACTTAAATCCATTGTGAGCGGCAAATGCCAACATCATCCTAATAGACTCTAACCGAGCTACCGGCGCATAAGTTTCATTATAGTCCAACCCTTTGACTTGATTAAATCCTCTAGCAACCAATCTAGCATTATTTCTCTCAACCATTCCTTTATCGTCAAGTTTGTTCCTAAAAACCCATTTTGTATCAATGATTGATTTCCCTTTGGCTCTAGGAACTAATTCCCAAATTTGACTTCTCTCAAATTGAGACAACTCATCTTGCATTGCCAAAATCCAATCGGGATCAAGCAACGCATCACTTACGGCTTTTGGCTCAATTTGTGAAATTAGAGCCACTTGACTCCCTTCATTCCGAAAATAAGATCGAGTTCGTACCCCATGGGTAATGTCACCCACTACTTGCTCCAAGGGATGGTTTGTAGTTGTTCTTGTATGTCTTGGTTCTTGAGTTGTAGTGATTACATTCTCAAGTGGTAGCTCAATCACACCTTCCGTTTCACTCTCTTCTTTCTCAAGATTATTTTCCTCCTCTAATGTCAATTTCTCTAATTCAAATTGTACTTCCTCCTCTATTGCTTTATTTGAACTCGAGCTTGGATTTTCTTCAAAAACTACATTTAGAGACTCTTCAACTATTTTGGATCTCTTATTATAAACTCTATATGCTTTGCTATGAGCGGAATACCCTACAAGAATACATTCATCCGCCTTGGCGGAAAATTTTCCTAAGTGATCTTTGGTGTTTAAAATATATACTTTACATCCAAACACCCTAAGATGTTTTATTGTAGAAGGTTTACCAAACCACAATTCATGAGGTGTTTTGTTCAAGAACCTATGTATCAAAGTCCTATTTTGCACATAACATGCCGTATTAATTGCTTCGGCCCATAGATAACTATGAAGTGAGTATTCATTTAACATACTCCTAGCGGCCTCTTGTAAAACTCTATTCTTTCTCTCAACCACCCCATTTTGTTGTGGTGTCCTAGGGGTAGAGAATTCATGCTTATATCCATTTTGTGAGCAAAAATTTTCAAATCTTTCGTTTTCAAACTCACCTCCATGATCACTTCGTAATCTATTGATTTTTGAATTTTTCTCATTTTCTACTCTTTTACAAAAAGCAATCAAGGTTTCTAAGGTATGATCCTTATGCTTTAAGAAAAACACCCAAGTGTATCTAGTGAAGTCATCTATCACAACTAAACAATATCTACTATCATTCAAGGAAACATGCTTGCTACTATCAAACAAATCCATATGCAATAATTCCAAAGCGGTAGACGTACATAAGTTCGTTTTACCTTTGTGGGTAGCCTTGGTTTGCTTACCCATTTGACATGCATCACATAGTTTGTCCTTTTGAAACTTCAATTCTGGCAATCCTTGCACCAACTCATTCTTTGATAGTCTCTTGATGTGTCTCATGTTGGTGTGAGCAAGTCTCCGATGCCAAAGCCAAGTCTCTTCCTCTTTAGACATGAATCACTTAGCAAACATATTAGTAATACCAAATAGTTCAACTTGATAAATGTTTTCCTTTCTATGGCCAATAAGCATGTTAGTGTTTAGTTCACTATGTTTAATTAGACATTGAGATGAGTCAAACTCAACTCTATATCTCGAGTCACATAGTTGACTAACACTTAACAAATTGAAGACCATACCTTTCACTAATAACACATTCCTAATTATAAATTGTTCAGAAATTTTAATATCTCCTATTCCAATAACTTTCAATTCACCACTATTACCAAAGGAAATGGTACCTTTATTTTTGTTTTTGAGTGATGAAAATTTTGATGAGTCTCCCGTCATGTGCCTAGAGCATCCACTATCAATGAACCATGTTGTTGGATGCTCCCCCTCGACGCATGCCTGTTCAAATGCGATGAACTAAATGTTTTGGTACCCAAATGTTGGGTCCAATAGCATCTACAACAAATTGCTTGGGTACCCAAGCTTGAACAATTTTCACTTTTGCAACATGATTTCTACTAACAAGAGACATGAAGTTAACTTCCTTATCCTTTGATTTATATCCTAATCCTGCCTTGTTATACACTGCCCGTTGACTTCCTAATATCATGTCCAAATATTTTGAGCTAGAGGTAAATTTTTCCAAAGCATTTCTAAGGCCCTCTACTTGCAATTTTAATGATGCATTTTCCTTTTTAAGATCATCACCTCTAGAATTTGCAACTTCATGATGTGTACATGCTTCACATGGCATAGTATCATTTTCAAATAATTTCATCTTAATTTGTAGTTCTTTGACTTTAACTTTTGATTTAGATAAAGCATTTGTCAAGCATGCAATAGTAGCATAGAGTTTATCTAATTTAGGAGAAGTTACCTCATCCTCACTAGATGATGACTCGCTTGAAGACTCAACTTCATCTTCATGATTTTCCTCATCTTCACTACTTTCAACATCATTCAAGGCCATGAGAGTCACATGTCTTGAAGTCTTTCTCCCAATTTCTTCATCTGATGAACTAGAAGAAGTATCATCCCATGTAGCTTTCAACGCCTTCTTTTTCTTTGTCTTGTCATCCTTTCTTTTTAGCTCGGGACAATCGGCTTTGATATGACCCTTTTTACTGCACTCAAAACAAATTGTATCAGTCTTTGCTTTTGATTTAGCTTGAGACTTACCCTTTTTCTTGTCATCAAGGAACATCTTTTTAACATCCTTCTTGTTGAACTTTCTAGATCGCCTCATCATCTTCCGGACAAAATTTGCCATTTCACTTGATGATAGCTCCTCATCGCTATCACTGCCACTATCTTGCTCAGACTCGGATGAGGAGAATTCTTCCTTTTTCTCCTTCTTCTTCTCATTACTTTTCTTGAATCTTTTGTGCCTTCATTTAGCTCAATTAGCTTATCCCACAACTCTTTAGCACTCTTAAATGGACCGACTTTGTTTAGTTGTTCCGAACTCAATCCACATTGAAGAGTTACCGTGGCTTTAGCATTTGCTTGCGCCTTCATCTTTTGCTCAGTTGTCCACTTGGATGATTCCAGAATTTTTCCGTCTTGTGTCGGCGCAACAAAACCCTCCGTAACAGAAAACCAATTGTCGATTTCAGTCATGAGATAATTTTCCATGCGACTCTTCCAATATGCGAAGTTGTTCCCTTCATAGTAAGGTGGTCGTGTAGTGCTGTGGCCCTCTTTCAAAGACATCCTCGCAGCTCAAACACTCGCTTCTTTGGGTGTGAGTCCTCCGAAGCAACCTTGCTCTGATACCACTTGTTGAGGATCGGTAGAGCTAGAGGGGGGGTGAATAGCTCGCTTTAGTTGATTCTTTTTCTTCCAAGCAGAAATCAAAGTCTACCCACCACCAAATCCAATGCTAACACTTGTATTTACTTGGTCTCCACCTCCTTGAGGTGACTAATCCAAGGGTCCACACCAGCGATCACATATTTCACTATCAAACCTCCTTCTCGGAACAACCCCGAGGGTGGAGAAACCCTTTTACAACACCCTTGAAAACTTTCACAAGGAACAGCACAAGGAAGAAGAAGAGAAAGAAGTATTACACAATAGACTTGCTTCTCCTTCCCTTGATTGCTTGATGAAGGTGTTGGAAACTTGAGCTTGAATAAAGAGCTTGAAGCACCAAAACCCTAGCTCAAATCGCAATGGAACAGTGTTTTCGTTTGAGCTCGATTTTCCGCTTATAACGGTCTTCTTTTGCTTCCTGAATTGATTGGTGAGAAGCCCCAATCGATTACCAAGTAACCGTTGAGCAGTACGTCCGTTGGATGAACGGCTGGGATTAAGCCATTTGAACTTGAATCGATTGGCTGATCGATTAGAATCCTGAATTGATTAACTGATCGATTACCGAGCGTTCTGTTGCGCACAGAACAGCTTGTAATCGATTCATCAATCGATTACAGGGTTTCTGAATCGATTGAGCGATCGATTACCGAGCGTTCTGTCTGCGGACAGAACAACTTGTAATCGATTTCGTAATCGATTCAGAACCGCCTGTTTCCACACAGAGTCAGTCTGAATCGATTCACCAATTGATTAGTCATCTTCTAATCGATTGGTGGATCGATTGATACGCCCAACTCTGAAGTTCACGCCTGTAATTCACAGCTGGATCAATTGAAAAACCTTCCAATTGATCCAATTACCTTGTGCCAGCGAAACCTCTCGTTTCCTGGACTTCACGCCTGGAGCCTCCCAGCTCCGGGTCTTCATGCCAAGAGTTCTGTCCCCGACCATCCCTTGGACTTCCTGCCTGGAGCTTCATCAACTCCGGGTCTTCATGCCAAGAACTCGGTCCCCGACCATTCCTTGGACTTCTTGCGTTACTGCACACTTAATCTCAATGTTAGATCCAATGTATTAGCTTAAACTTAAATAACCGTCAATCATCGAAACCTCTAATTTAGGGCATGATTGCATCTACAAACTCTAAGAAGGACAAGTGGATGGGTGTTATAATAGATCAGATGGAGTTGTTACATAAGAACCAAACGTGAGATCTAGTGGAACTTCCTGAGGGAAAACAAACTATAGGGTGCGAGTGGGTATTCAAGAAGAAGGAAGCTTTATAGCTTACAGGGTTGGTCAAAGAACCAGATCCATGTCTCTAAATGCTAGAGGAAAGGAAGCTCAAACCCAGAGTTCCAGGTGGAGTTTTGCTCTGATACTCGTGTTCTTCGAAGGGGTGAATATTCGCCAAGGTGGAGATTGTTGACGGGTGACTCATATCTGAATAATAGATATCATGGAAGAAAATTTTGTTAAGATTTTTCTTAACAAAATTTTATTAGAAAACCTAAATAAAATTCTGTTAAGGTTTTTTCTAATAGAATTTTATTAAGATTTTTTCTAACAAAATTCTGTTATGGTTTCACTGAGTTTGGGTTTAGGCATTATTTATAGGGATCATTGTAAGCTTATTGAATCATCATCATTAGTATCGAGAGAATAAGGTGTATTCTCTTGTGTAGAGAGAATTATAATAAAGTTTCGACTTTTTTGTGAAGTAGATACACCGCTAAACCACTGTAACTCTTCTTCTCTCTCCTCTTCTACTTCTTCCTCGTATTTTTCTCTTTTTATTGTGTATCTTTGTCTCGTAACTCCTTGCGATCTCTTTCTCTCTTCCTCTTCTTCCGCGGCATGCTAGAGGTTGAGAGGTTGTTCGCCAAAGTTCTGACTTAATCGTCGGAGTGCCTACGCGGGAATCCCTCTAGCCAGTCTCTAGCTAATGGTTATTTTTTTTACCGGCACGGGTATTCACTGCCCCTCTTGAGTGTCTATCCGATTTTCCCGAGTGCCCAATCGATGAGTCAGTGGTCAGTACACTACAAGAAAAAATACTTTTAATGACATTGAAAAGTGTCATCATATATTACTTATACTGACATTTTTGATATAGTGACATTAAGTTAAAATGCCCTCTATAGTGATATCGTCTAAAGTCTTATCACTTATGACAATTCTTAATGTCACTATAAAATAAAAATAGTGACAACACTAATAGCATGAATAATTGTTATAGTGACATAAAATAGTGTTACTATAAGATTTATAATGACATTTATATATGTTGTTTTATTATAGTAATGATGACAAAATTATATGTCCTTTAAAATTATTTATCAAGACAATTATAAGTGTCTTGAATTTTATTTATAGTCATAATAAAAAATATCACTAATGATAGTTTATAAAGTTAATTTAAAATGCCTCGTTATATAATTTATAGTGACACATATAAATGTTTCCTATATTAGTCTATAAGGACATTTAAAATTATCATTAATAATTATTTATTTTTATAATGATATTTTTATCTACATGATTTGGTGTTCTATTGTGACATAAAAACTATCATATATTAATAAATATCTCACTCATTTTCAATATTTTCATGATATAAATATTTACGCATATAACTAATTAACATAAACACAAATAAAAATTTTAATTTGAAATTAAAGTGCTAATTAATAATTGCCAATTTTTTTGCAATACAAGATTGTCAAATTGGTCACCTCAAAAAATATCTATGCACTAATCACAATCACAAATGTACCCAATGTATTTAGTTTAAGAACTAGTAAAAAATTAAGTCTCTCTTACAGCAAAACATAACCAAACTTCTAAACTTTACTGCATCTTCAATCTTCAACCGTCACATCTTAAACAAAATCCAATATTCATGTGACCTACAAAAAAATCATATATTAATTAATTTGTGTAAATGAAATAAAATTAAAGAAGTATATAATAAAGAAAAAAAATGTATATAATCTAGATCTAGATTTTTTTCATAAGCAAACCAAACCAACAAATGCTAAAACTTAAGTAGAAGGCAAGATTGTTGGGACCGGTAGACGAGCTAGAGGGGGGGTGATTAGCTTCGATTCACTTGTAGATGATTTGTCGCGGCGGAAGACTTCAAGCAATCGCTAACACTAGGATTTTACTTGGTATCCACCCCGGTCGGGTGACTAATCCAAGGATCCACTCTCCTCACACTCTCATACAATATGAAAGTCTCATTCTTGAGGTGGAGAAACCTCTTACAAGCTTTCACAAAGATACAACAAGAAACAAAGCAAATACAAATGAAATCTTACAAGATTTACAATGGATAAGCTCACACTTTGCTTTCCTTGCTATCTTCAAGCTTGTGATCGCCTCTAGAACTTTGGAAGTGCAGCAACACTAAGCCCCAAAACTTCTCTTGAAATGGCGTGGAAGGAGGAAGAAGAAGTTGCGCTTCAAACCTGTGCGAAAACTATTATACCCGACGCCTAGGGTTTCTGAATCGATTACCCAATCGATTACCACGTCAGATTCTACCGTTCAACGGTTAGTTTTCGAATCGTAATCGATTACGAGTGTCCTGAATCGATTACCCAATCGATTCAGAACCTCTCTGTTCTCTCGCGCAACCTTTGGTGATCGATCACCCTAATCGATCACCGAACCTCTTAATCGATTACCCAATCGATTAAGGGAAGGCTGAATCGATTACCCAATCGATTCAGCCACCTTCTGTCCTCTCGCGCAAACCGCCCTAATCGATTCACCCAATCGATTACCCAATCAATTGAGTCCAACCTAACTTGTGCTCACAAGTCTAGGGTTCCCTACCAAGTGTCCGGTCAACCCCTTTGACCAACTTGGATTTCTTCTGCCTAGTTCCCAACTAGGACTTAACATGATTCCCCACCAGGTTCGCCTAACCCTCGAGTTAGGTCTAGTCTCTCGGTAGACTTCCACCTTGCCAGCATGCGATCTCCCCGATCCATCTAGACTTCACCTAGTCCCACTAGGCCTAATCCCATGCCAGCGTGTGATCTCCCCGATCCACCTGGACTTCACCTAGTCCCACTAGGTGTGCCTAGTCCCACTAGGTGTGCCTAGTCCCACTAGGTGTGCCTAGTCCCACTAGGTCTTTTCCTATGCCAGCGTACGATCTCCCCGATTCACCTGGACTTCACCTAGTTCCACTAGATGTGCCTAGTCCCACTAGAACTTTTCTCGTGCCAGCGTGCAATCTCCCAGATCCACCTGGACTTCACCTAGTCCCACTAGATGTGCCTAGTCCCACTAGGACTTTTCTCGTGCCAGCGTGCAATCTCCCAGATCCACCTGGACTTCACCTAGTCCCACTAGGTGTGACTTTTCCCGTGCCAGCGTGCGATCTCTCCGATCCACCTGGACTTCACCTAGTCACACTAGGTCTTTTGCCATGCCAGCGTACGATCTCCCCGATCTACCTGGACTTCACCTAGTCCCACTAGGTGTGCCTAGTCCCACTAGGTCTTTTCCCAGTCAAGCCTCCAGCCAACCTTGACCCACTTGACTCACACATCATGACCACTCAAACAGCTTTGTCAAACATCGAAACATACGACCTCAAGTTCACCCGAGCTTACCAGACTCAAGCTCACCTGAGCTTTGTCAAACTAGGTCAACCCTGACCTAATCAAGATTGCACCAACAAAGATGAACACGGTAAGGTTGCAAAATGAACATGATAAATAATCAACCAATAGATTTGAACACGGTAAAAAAAATATAATGCAATGTCATGCCATATAATGAACACGGTAAAAGATTATAATGCACTGATAGTGGAATATAATGCACTGATAATGCCATGCCATGCCATGCCATAGTCAAATATAAAGGAAATTGTCAAAGCACTGATAGTGGACTGATAGAGCAATGCTAGTGTCAATGAAAACAAAACGATAGTGGACTGATAGAGCAATGGTAGAGCACTAATAGTGGACCTATATAAGCATAGAATGATAGAACAATGCTAGTGTCAATGAAACCTGCTATCTTTGACACACGACAACATTTAAGAAAACAAAAGCAGAATTGGCATAAAGACTTGAACTATATTTCAAGTCAAAAAGGGTAAAAAAAGGGAATAAACCAAGTAAGAAAAATATTGGTAGGAATTTCAGGTTCCACTGCTAAGAACAACTTCAACAACTAATCATATAAGCCAATGTTAATCAGACCACTCTATTTTTTCATCTTGGTAATCAGTCAAACAAAGTATGAGCATTTACAAAGATCAATATTTTCACAATTAGACCAGTTGAATTAACCAGAGTTGAAGGTTTTAGGGGTAAAGAAGATCAAAGAGAACTCTATTTTGAATAATTGGAAATGTTCTAAATGACCACAGTATCACTAGCAATATAACACATAAAACGAGCAGCAAGATGAAATCCATTTTGTCAAAGTCAAATAACTAGCAGAGTTCTTGTTGTACAACCAGCGATGTTTCTATAAATATGGATGAGTTTCTATGCCAAATTTGATATGACAGCAGTTTGTGGTATGATAAAAATATTTATGATGCTTTGTGCAATGACACCCAGATTTAATGTGATAACTTGAAATTTAGAAAAGCTAAGTTGCAAACAAAAGCAAGGAACAGGAGTTGTTACCCTTTATAGTAAGACACACAAGTCCACCATAAAGTGTGCTGCAAACAAAAGAAAGGAACATGACTTCAGTTGGCTTGATCCCATAAAGTGTTGGTGAAGGAACAACTCAATTAATATAGGGTAAGACACACTAGTCCACCAACTTTCCACTGTTCCTTAGCAGAGTCAGCATCTTGTACAAGCTGTCATGCAAATTTAGACATCAATATTAATGCTCTTTATTAATATATAAGAGTCAAGTGAAATTGAAGTAAGCACCGATGTTTAAACAGAAACAAAACATATACAAGGATAAGTCACCCCTTTGTTATTGACATAATAACCTTAAGGTCATTATGTTTGGCGGGATGATAACATGTGCATACAATCTTTGGAATAACATCATTATAAGCTTATATAGACCATCAAATTTAAATCTACATGAACATATAATACTTGCACAACCTACCAATTGAAAAAAATCAATATTTAATAAATAATACGACATTGAATGGGTTGCAAGTGAGATACTCAGAATTAATGAACATTATAGTCATGTACCTGAAGAATCAAGTTGCTGGTTGTCTCCTCTCATCCAAAATCTCTTCTTCAAACCATTCACGACACTCAGCAGCAAAGCAAGGTCTCGAAATATGCTGGTCTGTATCATAATCTTGATATCTTAGCGCTCGCTCTCCGTGAATGATAACCCATACAACAATTTGGCCTGGTAAAGCTAATAACTCAATCATGCCAAAATGATCAATGTGGAACTATACATTAAAAAGCAGCTACTCCAAGACATGCAAACATTAGATGCTCACACAAGAAACAATACTTGAAGGAATTAAACATGTACATATCTAGACATTCATTAGAGTCAAAACAACCTGCCTCAGAAATCCTCAACAAGCTGCATCAAGACATCCTGAAGTATGTAGTTGTTCGAACAATTTTTGGGTGTATCGATGGCATTGACCCAGTATTTTCCAATAATAATCAGAGAGAAAAAAAATATTTCGTCCTTGGCAGGCTTACAACATTTTGCATTCTTACTAGGAAATGGCAATGAAAGCACATGGCAAAGCAATTTCATACGGTGCTGCAAAATGAGGAACCATGAGAAAATTAATTTGCCCACAGATTCCAATTGTTTGGAGTAAATACAACAAACAAAACTCTAATCTACAACTCAAACTCCAATAAAAAACTATCTACAATAAGCACTCCAATCCCGAATTCGACCACAGAACCAAAAATCAAAGTCTTACCTCAATCACCCGCTTGAAGCCCTCCTTGCCCAAATCCTGTGATCAGTTTTGCACCAATCCATCAATTCAGTCGCCAAGGATACAACCCCACTCGGAGCCGAAGAAGAGGAGTTGGGGGTGTTAGCGACTGATCGCACTTGAAGTGGAGGGGCGGCGATGAAGAAGCGATCCGCAAGATAGGGGTTGCAGCGTCGGCAATTAAAAGACGATGATGCCGACGTGACTCGCCGGGGAAATCACAAGGAGGGTGTGCCTGCAAATTCGTGTGGTATCATCGTGGTGATCGCTACGCGTGCAAGCTTAGCTCGGAGACGACACTCCCGTGGCATGCTCCTCGTGCTCGAAGAGGGGAACGAAAGGGAACCCTCCGGTGGGTAGCGGCGGAGGTGGAAGAAGAGAAGAAAAGGAGAAGTCGGCGGGTGAAGGCGGAGAAGGGGTGGGTTTAAATAAATTTAAAACAAAATAAATAATCTGTTTTAATAAGAAAATGTTTAGGTTTATAAGGATATTTATAAAATGTGTCATGATAAAGGGTTTAATGAGATACTTTTTGTTATAAAATTAATCTATTTTAATAAGTGTCATTATAATTAATCTATAATGACATTTACTATTAAGTGTCATAAAATAAATGTCACAATAGGTTTTTTTTCTTGTAGTGAGTCTTCAATCAATTTCTCAACCACGTTATCAGTTGGTCGTCCTCCTCACTTGCCGACAAGATTATCTTGATGATGATGGTGATGAGACTTTTCCATCCCTTCTCTAAGTGGAGAAAAATGTTAAAAAGGAAATGAAAAGGTAGGAATATTATGTGAGAGACAAACAAACATCATCTCACCAATCTGCTTCATCCTCTGCACCACTGTTTAAGGTCTTTAATTTAAACGAAAGAAAAAAGAAACCTGCAGTATAGAAACATGCATGCAAGAGTACGTACTAGATCAAACACATGCGAGAGGTGGCAGTACTGGGGCATGCATGGTGTATCCAATATGCATGGAAGCCATTATTGGGGGGAATGAAGCCTGGTCCGAGCTCGATCTCTTCTTCCTCCACCATCAAACTGCTCGAGGAGAACCAGTCGCAGACCTCGAGCCAGACAACATTCCCCTCAAAGAAAAAGCTCCCACCTTTGTGTTTCTCCCTTCTCCTTAATTCCAATCGTCCATGAAATGATTGCTTTGCACTTTGATAAGAGGAGGAGATAGTGAAGAAGGAACAGGAGTGGCCCAAGGAGAACAGCTAGGGTGCTCTCTCTCTTTTTATAAGGGAGATGTTACATCTTCTTCATGTGTGAGCTTAGCTTGTATATCCACCGTTCATCTGGCACTGGACGGTGACGGAAAGCTCAAGAGGGTATATAACCCTAGAAAGGATGATATAAGCATTAATAATCTTATCGTATGCATTACTTAATCACTTAATTGTTTGGTTAGGTTGGCATGGGGTTGATGTATCTATATGTGTTGTTGCTTAGTTGATGTCTTTTATGGGTTGTGGAGCTGCAGCAATTGTCAAGTTAATGTCTTAATGGTGGAAGGAGCTGGTGGATGGCAAGGGGACCATGACCTATGATCCCGTTGTAGAGCGGTGAGGGATGGGCTGCTAGCGACGCGGAGAGAAAGATGACCGCAAAAGGATCTCGTGAATAGCCGAAAAGACACTGAAAGAAAAAAATATTAGAGACAAGCCGGGGGATCCCAACACAGTTACTCCGACGCTCAAGTTAACACCAAGAAGCAATAGTAAAGAGGACCGGAAACAAAAAGAGCTCTGTTGAAGAAAATATGAGCGTACCTACATTATGGAGGAGGGACTCTTATTTGGAATATCACATCAAAACCCTCACTCTAATGAGGTGTTATATTAACATAAATGCAGATATCTAACCACTATATTTAAGAGATGACAACAGTCACGTCGCAACTTGTCGTATGATGATTGTCTTATGTTTACACAAGATACGACTTCACGTTCTAATAATTACACTCTTGGGCTTTGTTTCTCAAAGGAGATTTTGGGAGAATGAGTCTAATGGGTTGGCCAACTAGTGGGCCCAATGAATTAGCCGTATGGTAGGCCTATTGGACTTATTAAGCCTCGGAGAGATTTAATTCCTATCCCCTGAGAACGTTGTGGGTTTGTGGGTTCTTTAAGTGTCCGACCGACTAACTCTAAGACTTAATCTCGCTTGCTCGTTTGCCATAGAGACCATCCGACCGTATATACCTATGGCTTCTGTCTATCTGGGAATTATGTGGTGTCCGATTAGACTCATCCCTTCGGTTCAAGGATTTTGGCATACTTGGGTTGTTGTCAGTTTAGGTGAGACTTCTTTTTTTTTTTTATGAACTCTAGAGATCTGATTAGACATTTATCTCTTCGTAGTCTAGTCGGCTATATTCACTCGGCTGCCTAAGACAAGTCTATCTACCCTGTGCTCCTGTTTGATCAGACAATCCGCCCAAACTTTATTGGGCTTCTCTAAACATCCGATCGGACTCTACGTCCAGTGCGTAGTAGTGAACATACCCAAGCCTCATCCTCTTTGACCTTCACGATCAGTCAACTACCTTAACCCTCCTTACCCGAAGGGGGCATGAAAATCACCCGAATAAAGACGCATTTAAAAACCTTGCATATAGCTCTGAGAGATATATCACGAATTATTTATGTTAGTAGACCAAAGAATTAGCCAATCAAACTAGAAAGAGAAAACTATCAGAGATAAAGCACCTTATTCAAGCACCAAATACACACAAGCATATATAAAGTTTACACGATCCAAAGATCATAGTAGTTTAACTACATACACACATCACACCATATATATAATACTTGCACTCTCTCCGGCGACCTTCTCGTAGTCTATTGACCAAAGTACGTAGTAAGGCAAATTATTCGGCTATATATATATATATATATTCACTGATCGCCGGCGGCTGATATATAGAGCATTGTCTTAACGGCGGAAGCTTCGGACTTGGCGCGGCATCTCGCCGTCCTCCCCCTTCAGCTTCACGGCAGTGTAGACAGAAGCTCCGGCGATGGCTCCTGCCGTCGGCGCCACGAGATAGATCCACAGCTGCTTGTAGTTGCCCGCCGCCACCGCCGGTCCGAGCGTCCTAACCGGGTTCATCGATGCCCCACTCGAAGGACTAATTAAAATAATTAATAACAATCATTATTGGTCATGATTAATATGCATAATTCGATTAATTAGGACGGACGGTAAGGATAGACAATTTAGTAACCCTGCGATAAGAATGTTGAGCGTAACCGTGGCGCCAACGGCAATGCCGGCGAGTTCTCCCACCTTCACGGAATTAACATAATTAATTAAAAAGTAGATTGTGAAGGACGGAATGAGATCATACGCACAGCGCGAGTGTCGGTGGCGACGGCGGTGACGACGAAGAGGAGATTGAAGGTGATGACGAACTCGAGGAAGAAGGCCTGGGCGGCGGTGACGGCGGGGACGGTGACGCCGCCGGAGAGGAAGGGATGGTAGATGGCCTTGAGGGCGAAGGAGGCGCAGATAGAGGCCGAGACCTGGGCCGTCACGTAGGCGGGGACGTGGGACCAGGGGAAGTGGCGCAGCATGGCGAAGGCGACGGTGAGCGACGGGTTCAGGTGGGCGCCGGAGATGTGGCCGGTCGACAGGATCACGACCATGACGGCCAGGCCGGCGCAAGCGGCGTTGCCGATCAACGTCTCCGCGCCGCTGTACTTCTGGTTCACGATCGGCGCCGCCGTCGCGCCGAATATGAGGATGAACGTCCCCACGAACTCTGCTCCGAGCTGCCATCCGTAGATTCGATTAAAAAATATATATAATTTTGAGAAAAGAAAATGAAATTTACATAATTTCAACTATGCTGGCAAAAAAGACGGGTTGTTCGTCTTCAATGTTAGAAGAGATAAATTATGAAGATTACTAGTCCAGATACTGTGACTAGTGCATGGGAGGATGAACACACTGACTTTGTCAGATTTTGATCCCTAGATCTCATATTAATAACATTATACACTGAGGGTGCGTTTGGTTCAAGTTATCAGATATAACCTTAGTTATATGATTACCAAGTAATAACATAACCAAGATAATGAAGAATGAAACATAACCTGAAACCGTTTGGTTCAATTTAGGTAATCAAACAAAATCTTATTTGTTTGGAGGTAATAGTCTATGACATAATATAATATTTTACCATATTACCCTTTAGTTAAATTTAAGTATAATAATATTATAGGGTTATAAATTTAAAATAAAAAGTAACATGATATTATATACATATTCGTACCCTCGGTCTCCGATCGCCAGCGGCGCCGGTCGGCTGCCGTCGGTCGCCGGTTGCCGACAGCGCCGGTCGCCGACGGAGCCAGCTGGTGGCGGTCGTCCGTTGTCGTTACCGGTAGTCGACCGCGAATAATATCTCTTTTGTTAAGGTAAATATTGAAGGATAATTTTAGAAAGATAAGTTTCGTAATCCCGGAATCAAGAAAAATCTTATTTTCCTAAGGTTTTTCGATTCCGGATTGCATATCTCTTTTATTGACGTGTCGAACATCGATCATTACATGGAAATCGTTGATTATCTAAATCAAATAAGATTTTTATTGATAACTTTAGATAGATAATCAAAATTATTAAAGATAACTTTTAACCAAACACGCCTTAACTATAAGTTCATCTCGCGACATTACATAATTTCAACTATTGTTCTGATAAGAACTGAAAGCAAAACAAGTCAACTTTGGTCGGGGACAAACACTAGTGGTGTTTGAGTTATATATTCTGTCACAGGATTTGGAATTAGTCTAATCTATAGCGATTGCCGATTGGTCCATGTCCCCAGTCCCCACAAAACAGAGAGGTTAGAATCAATCAGAAATGACAATGCATGAATAATGATTGAATTTTTGCCCTTGCTTTATGTCTCTTCGATCAACTCAATAATTCAATAAATGAAATGGAAAATCAATAAGTTTTAAATTGAGACGTAGTATTCAATATTTAATATTAATATCCAAAACACTTACTATTGAGATTGCATAAAAGATATACTTTTTTTTCCAACTTACCCCCATGGTAAAATTGAATTTTTTTCCCCCATCTATTTCCACTATGCTCCCTTATCTATCTTTTTAAATTATTGTGATATTAATTTTAAAAAACAACATCACAATTTAATTAAAAAAACAACACCAATATATTATTGATTTTTAGAAATCAACATCACGATCGTGTTGGTGTATCAAGTTATTATGTTGATTTTTAAAAAAATAATAAATAAGGCCATATTTAGACTGTGGAACACTGTAGAAATTCACAAGAGTTAAAATGGATCAGATCAAAAATTTTTAGATTCATTAATGAGTTTTGATCGAAACTTATTAATAGACTCAGAGGACTTGAATTTCTAAAATTTTGATAGGGAATAGAAGAGATGAGTGTGTAAAATGAATATATGATCTCCAACTATGATTCTGAAACTCCGCAAAAAGTTATTATCGTGCTAAGTACTGACACGAATCTTAGTGTTGGTCTTTCAAAATTAGGCACCACTATGTACAAAAATATTCAAATTGTTTGGAGCAATACTTGAAGGTTTAAAAACAATAAATGAGGACACATTTGAACTCCCATGAGCCATGTGAAGGACTTGGAATGGGATTGAATGGAGTCTTTTTGGTCTATCAATAATTTTGATCAAAACCTATTAATTAACCTAGGTGATCTGGATTTCTAAAATCTTAGCCTAGGATGGAAGAGGTGAATATCTAGAATGTATATATGGCTTGCAACCATGATTCTATACTCCACAAAAAAAAAAATTAACGAGTTTTTCAACCAACTAGGCGACCGGCCAGCCACACGGAATTTCCCACCGGCCGCAGGATAAATCGGGAAGCGCTCGCAGTGGGGGTCTAGAGCCAGCGTCCAGGGTTCGCGTCCCATTTGGAGAAAAAATTCCTGCAAATGCGTCATAGCTGGGGATCAAACCGAGGATGCTGAGAAAGTGACTAGTCGCTTACCGCACATAGCTTACGCTGCACCATAGCTTTATACTCCACAAAAAAAATGATGAACCAGGCATAGACAATTGAACCTGGGGTGACCGGCCGCCCACGGAAGTTCCACGGTCACCAGGTAAATCGAGAAGCGCTCGCGTGGTCAATCTAGAAGCCAGCAGCCAGGTTCGCGCCCATTGGAGGAAAAATTCCTGCAAAATGCGCCGTAGCTGGGAATCGAACCGCGGATGCATGGGTTAACAACTAATAATCTTACCGCTGCACCATAGTCCCGGGTGCTTCTTATACTCCCACAAGAAACTATGGTTGTGTGCCAAATAACACAAATCTTGATGCTGATCTTCCAAAATTATCATCAAGTTGGTCTGATATTCCAAAACCAACACCATACCACGTTAATGTTAATCTTTTTAAATCAATACTACATGGCCTTGAATTCTAATCAGAAAGTATAGTGTTAGATTTTCGAAATAACAATAGTCAAATGGGTTAGTATTGATTTTTAAAGGATAACAGTAAAAATCAAATATGGTATCGATTTTAAAAAATAATATCATCATGATATTATTTTTTATATCGATGGGATTAAATTGTGGTACTATTTTTAAAATCAATATTATAATGGTTATGGTAGGCATGTGACCAAAAATATTTAATATCATTTAAGAGGAAAAAAACAGAAAGGAGAAATAGAGAGAAAAAACAGATAAATTATAAATCAATTTTATCATAGAAATAAAATGAGAAAGAAATATGCGTTCAGACCATCTCAACATTTGATGCGATTTTTGAGCCATCTCAAATATTATCGAGAAATTACCGGTTTTAAATGAAAATCAAATCAAATTCCACAATAAAAGGAAACCATCGTCACTTTTGTTGAGAACCTTCACGAAAGGCATGCATGCCTCAAAAGTTGACAGTAGAGGTGAAGGAATTGATTGTTCCAGTCATCTATTGGCCGTCCCTTTAAATTAAAAGAAACAAAAGATAATCAGGGAAAAAAAACACCGATAAAAACTTGCATGCATGCATGCGTTTTCCAAAAAAAACCTTTTTTTTTTGAGTTGGAATCCTCTCCTGAAAAAGTATCTGTTCCGTTTGTTTCGTTCCCTCGATAACGATTGACGAGTCCTTCTATTATCAATTGGGCATCATCGATAAATTTTAATGATCGTACTAAATCAAATGATATCCTAAAAAATGATGAATCGGTTGGAATCGCTGCAATTGCAATCTCATCGGATTCGATAGTAAATCCGACGAGATCGCAATTACGACGATCTCGAGGGGTTTACCGTACATTCCAGATATAGTTTTGTTCAGGACGATGGCCGGAGACCGTCGATGATATCCGATCGATGATCGAATAACTCATCGATCATCGTACGAGACAGACAGGAAGAGACTGTTTTTGGACAGAGGATCTGCCCTCTTTTAGTTTGGCATTTCTTGCAATGAAATTGATGAATTCACGAGGCATTTAAACGAAGGGAGAAGAGCATCGAAGTCAGCAATTGCTATATTTAAATCTACGAATATATTTAAAGAGAGGGATTTGAACTGAAATATACTAAAATTACTTCAGAAAATAATATATAAAAAAAAATATTCTTCAGGAAACGCTACCGAAAATTGAGTGGGCGTGCGTACCTTGCGGGTGAGGGAGACGTCGGGCTTGGGGAAGTCGGTGAAGCACGTGCCGGGCGAGGCGGCCCACGCGTCCACCGGCAGGCACTTGTTGCACCGCGGCGCCGGCTTCCGATCGAACGACAGCGAGTCGACTCGGTCCCGGAGCGAGTTGAACAGCGGCGCCCCCGGCGTCCCTGGCGTCGCCGGCGCCGATCCGATCGGCGTCTCCGCCGCCTCCGCCATTCTCAAGCACACTTCTCTTCCCTCCTCTGTTTTTTGTTTTTTTTTTTAAATTTTTGTTTTTTTTTTTACGTTTTTGTGTGTGATTGTGGAATGGAAGAGACTGAGTTACATGATCTGAAGGTTTTTATGAATGTATGCCTAAGGAAGAAGGAGAAGGAAGCAGGCCAGCTTAAAAGAAAATCGTAGAACGACTAGTTTGGGACAGAGGAAGAGGAGGAGGCCAGAGGAGTGAAGAGAAATCTCGGAGCTGATGAAGAACAGAAATCTAGAAATGGAAGGGCGGCCGAGAAGAGGTCATGGCTGCAGAGGAGAGGAGAGAGATAGCAGCAGATGTAGCAGACATGGGAAGGGGAAACGAGAGTGCATATATTGGGAGGAGTGTAGAAAGGTCAATGCCTAGTGACAGCTGACAGACAATGTCATAGCATCTAACAAATAATTACGTGAAATATTGAAAAATAAAGAACGTAGACAGAAAAGTTTTTTTTTTTTTGAAATATTTTCTTTTTATCGTTTTCTATGTCCATCATTGAGACTACGTTTAATTAAAGATTATATAATTCAATTTATAATATAATTAAATCTTTAATATAATCTAAATTATATATTATTTATCTTATAATTCAGATTATAACAATTTAACTAACTTTTATAATACAGCTATAATTTTAAAATTATATCAAATAAAATAATAAATTTTATAATGTAATCCTGATTACATTATAAGACTGATTACCCCTTACTAAACTTAGCCTAAATTTTATTCAAAATTGATAGATAAATTTAAAAAAATCATATAAATCAAAATCAATGTGCATCTATAATTTTTGTTAATGAATTTACGTCTTTGTATTTAGATTAAAATTTGATAATATAAATTAAGATATATTCTTTTTACTACACTTATTAAAAAAATCAACAACTCTCAATTTATATTATTAAATTTAGATAGGAGGTATAAATACATTAAGATTATTAAAGTTTTTAATAATATATTAATTTAAATTCGAAGTGATTCAGAATTTTCTAGATCTCTTAATCGATTTTATTCGAAACTAACTAATGGGCCAACACTATTAAAAAATTTGATATTTTTTAAATCGAGAGAATTCTATAATCCCGTTAGTTAGTGAGTGTTATTGTCCTAATTTTTATATTAAATTTGTTATAAATTCTATCGAACCCTCCTTTACTGATTTAAAAAATCACTGTTCTTAATTTATATTATCTAATTTAGATATAAGGGCATGGAGGTTTTCTATAGTGCAATAATTTCAATTTAAAGTGATCCAGAGTTTTCTAGATCAATCAGCCAGTTTCGAACGAAACTACGGATTGACTTAGAGAAAAAGATGAGGGATATTTCGGGAATACGATTTGGATATTTTAAAATTTGGGTATGTAAAATAGATAATAGTTTTTGTAAAAGGTCATATGCTGACCCGGTTGCTTCACATCGCCGACCCTATAACCATTTATATAGAGGTAAATTAGAAAATAGAGAAAGTCACCACATGATAAGATATTTTTTCCTAACTTCAATGGAATCGTCCTTTCCTCATTTTTGCAAATCTATCGGTGACGAATTCAACTATTCCTTGAGGGCGTGAAATGGGTAATAGTTGTAGCAAAAGGTGGAATCCGCCGCCCCAGCAGTCCCACAAGGGCAGCCCCACGATCGGCCCCATGTTTATTTGTCAGGAGAGAAATCAAAAAGTTACAGTTGGCCAAGGGGAAGATTTTTTTTTTTACTTTGCCAAAATGTTAACTCTTGTCAATTATAACAATATCTGTTCTACGGTAACAAACTCAATCGTACCCAAAAGCATGAAATGGGTAATAGAGGCAAAAGGTGATTCGCTCATCTCCAGTGCCCCCGTCAACCCGTCCCAGGGTTAACACGGAAGAGTTAAATCACGGAGGCTATTAGCGCGAAAGTTGCGGCTAGTGCATGGGAAGGGTATAGGCGCTGACTTTGTCAAGTTTTAACCCCTAAATCATAAAGTGGCAATACTACACATGTTAACCATCAATCTATCCGTGAAAAAAGTGAAACACATAGGTCATCGTTTGCATATATAAGCTAAAGTGCCTCTTCATAAGCTTTGCTTAGTCTTCAGTTAGAACAAAGTAATTAATCATGTGCAGTTCAAAGTAACCACATTAATCATGTGCAGTTCAAAGTAACCACAATGCTAAGCACTTATTCTTTTCTTAGCTCGTTCTAATTAGTGCTCCCTAATATGTTTATTAAGGGCTCCCTCCCTAATCTTTGGTTCACTAGGCACACTTTTTCTTTCCCACACAATCATGAAACGAGAACATGCTTAGCTCGATTGATCATGTCACTGATTACTAGTTAATTAGATTCTTTGCGTATAGTAGTCAAAAGCAAAATCTACGCCGCCTAATGGCACTTGGCTCTGTGCAAAAAATCAATGGAGCTAGTTGTGTAGTATTATTTTGTGGTAAATGATTTGCACTGTAAAAATGAATCGTTTAGTGAAAAATTTAATCGTCAATCGGTTGTACGTTCGACATTCGATCGTCGATCGGATATCACCGATGATCTCCGATCATCGTCCCGAATCAAACTATACCTTATGGGGACGGTGAACCCATCAGGATTGCCGACAACGGTGAACCCGTCGGAATCGACGATGAATGATACGAGATCGCAATTACGGTGATCCCCGACGGGTTCACCGTGCCTCTCAGGGTATAATTTAGTTTTGGACGGCGGCCGAAGGCCGCCGACAGTGTCCGATCGACCATTAGACGTCGGACGTGCCACCGATTAATAATCAAATTTTTTACTGAGATATTCATTTTTACTTTGCGTATCATTATTTATATTTTATATATTGTATTGTACTTCATAAAAACAGATGTAGAAATTTTCATTTTAATTTCATCCACTTTATTCCATCTTTCTGATTTTAAGCTTCTACCTCATGTACAAGGTTTCACAACACCTTGCAAGATTCAACACTACAAATAGTGCGTTTCAAACAACACCAACTGTTGATCATCGAGTGCCACTCTCAAGGGGGTGGACAATGTATCAGGAATTCTAGCTGAATAAAAATTGTATATGTTGATTTTTGAATTTCAATATATGTTTTTGGAAAGAACCACGCACCCACAGAATAGCCTGATCGGTCACAGGGACCGATCAGGAAGTATCCTGATCGGTCACGGTGACCGATCAGGAAGTATCCTGATCGGTCACGGTGACCGATCAGGACGTATCCTGATCGGTCCGGTGACCGATCAGGTGCTGCGAAACAGGCGTGCGCAGGAGAGAAATCGCGCTCGACGCGACGCTTCGCGTGGTCGCGATTCCTCAGCACGAAGAGGCAATGTATTGCCTCTTCGGATCTATAAAAGGAGAGAAAGAAGGCAGAGCAACACACTGACTTCTCTCTTCTCTTCTGCTCTGTTCTTTGAGCGAGATCCTCTGCTTTTTTCTGAGCATTTCTCTTCGGCTTCTTCGGTTTTCGGTCGGTTGGTCTTGAGGCTTCGTCTAGTGCGATCTGAGGTTGAGTCCGAAGGCAGCGTTCGTCTTGGAGTGCACCTACGAACGTCGCGAGGTTGTCGGATCTTGGGGGAATTTTGCCGGGAGCCTTTGCATCGTAGGGCGGCAATCAATTCTCTAAGGACAGTCGGCACGCCGACGCTTCAACCAGATAACTATTTCTAACTCGCTATTTCCTTATCAGATTCCTGCATATAAATATTTATTGTCTACTTAAGTGCCTGCGTTATTTATATTTTACAATCTTAGAGAATTGACTTGTGCCTAAGTAGACATGTTAAATATTAGAACGTCGGGGTCTGATGAGGCTAGCGCCAAACCCGAGAGGTTTTCCGGGCAAAACTTCAAACGTTGGCAACAACGAATGAAATTTTGGCTTACTACGCTGGGGCTTTTCTCTGTTATAGAATCAGACCCTCCTTCAACTGATGAAGAAGAACCTGCCCGTAGTGCTTCTACTGAGAGGTTTAAACAGAGGGATTATCTCTGCCATGGGAGAATCCTGTCCGCCCTCTCGGACGCACTATTTGATGTGTACTGCTCTACAACCTCGGCCAAAGAGTTATGGAAATCTTTGGATAAAAAATATAACTCCGAGGACTCTGGTTTAGAGAAGTACACCGTAGGGAAATTCTTAAACTTCAAAATGGTTGAGGGTAGATCTGTCATTGAGCAGACCCATGAATTTCAAATTTTGATTCACGGTCTTGCTGAGGGAGAAATGCCGATACCCGAGAAACTTCAAGTCTTGTCTATCATCGAAAAGTTGCCTCCGAGTTGGGAAGATTTTGGCATGACACTTAAACACAGGAGAGGTAAAATCTCTCTTGAAGATTTAATGATTGCCTTAAATATCGAGGAAGAACATCGGAAGCAACATAAGGATGATGATAAGGGGATACCTATGGATTTTGCTCCAAAGGCAAATGTGGTAGTCTCTTCTGACAAGAACAAGTCCAAAAACCAAAAAATGAAAAACAAAATGAAACCCAAACCAAAGGTTCAAAAGAAGCATGGGACTAGGCCGTGCTGGGCTTGTGGACAAGTTGGACATTTTGCCAAATTTTGTCCTGAACGGAAGGACAAGAAGAAGAACCAAGGCAATGTGCCAAACACCAAGGAACAGGTCAATGTTGTGACCAGCACCAGCAATGGGTTCGTTTAACCCCGAACTAAATTTGATTTATCAACCCAATGAGTGGTTAGTTGATACAGGTGCTAATGTGCACTGTTGTGCTGATCGCTCTGCCTTCCTTACTTATCAGGTAATTGAAGGCACTTCCGTAACCATGGGGAATCATTCTGCAGCCAGAGTGTTAGGGATTGGACGAGTTGACTTGAGATTTACCTCAGGGAAGGTCCTGTCACTGCATGAGGTGCACCATGTTCCAGCGGTCCGACGGAATTTGATTAGCGGGTCAAAATTAGTTCGTGCTGGTTATGAGCTAAACTTCAAATGTAATAAAGTTGTATTGTTACATTTAGGAACCTTTATTGGAAAGGGTTACCTTAATGAAGGTTTATTTAAACTCAATGTTGAAAATACGATTATTAATAAAATTAATGATATTGGTTGTTCTTATAACATTGAGTCTTATGATGTGTGGCATGATAGATTAGGACATGTTAATTTTCAAACTATAAAAAGGATGATGAATCTTGACATGATTCCTAAGCAAGCCATAAATGATAAGAAAAAATGTGAAGTTTGTGTGCAATATAAACAGCCCCGTAAACCCTTCAAATCAGTTGATAGAAATTCTAATATTTTAGAATTAATTCATACTGACTGTTGTGAGTTTAACGGTTTAATAACGAGAGACCATAAAAGGTATTTCATTACCTTCATTGTTGATTACTCTCGTTATTGCTATGTTTATTTGCTGAAAACTAAAGATGAAGCTTTAGATAAATTTATAATTTTTAAATCTGAAGCTGAAAATCAAACAAACCAAACCATTAAGAGGATAAGGTCTGATAGGGGTGGAGAGTTCACCTCAAACCTGTTTCAAAAATTTTGTCAAGATTCAGGTATAATTCATGAGGTCACTGCTCCATATAGTCCTCAATCTAATGGTGTAGCAGAACGCAAAAAACCGAACCCTTGAAGATATGATTAATTCCATGTTAGGAAGTTCTGGGTTACCCAACTTCTTGTGGGGGGAGGCTCTATACACTGCCTGTCATGTGTTAAATAGAGTACCTATGAAGTCAAGGGATAAAAGCCCATATGAACTTTGGAAAGGTCGAAGGACAAGTTTGAAATATCTAAAAGTGTGGGGGTGCCTTGCAAAAGTGCTAGTACCTGAACATAAAAGGAAAAAACTTGGTCCGAAGACTGTAGATGGTGTCTTCTTGGGTTATGCTCAGAATAGTTCTGCATATAGGTTTCTGATTATCAAATCAGAAATATCTGGAATAGATGCAAACACTATTGTAGAGCTTCGTGATGCTACATTCTTTGAGGATATATTTCCTATGAAGACTAGAACACCTCAGTCTATTTCTAGTACTCCTACTAGAGATGACTCTGCCTCCATAGAGGTCCCATTATCCTTAGTGGGTGTACCTTCCTCAAGTCACTCTAGACTAGATAAATCTAGTGAGTGTACAGAATTGAGAAGGGGCAAGAGCAACGTGTGTCTAAAGATTTAGGCCAAGACTTTATCACCTATAATATAGAAGGTGACCCTGTGACATATAGAGATGCTATGGCTTCTCCTGAAGCTAAGCATTGGAAAGAAGCCATTAAAAATGAAATGGACTCTATTATCTCTAATGCCACTTGGGAGTTAGTGGATTTGCCTCCTGGTTGCACCACCATTGGATGTAAATGGGTATTTAAGAGGAAGTTAAAACCTGATGGGTCAGTAGATAAGTTCAAAGCCCGCCTGGTTGCTAAGGGATTCAAACAGAAGGAAGGGATTGACTATTTTGACACTTATTCCCCTGTTACTAGAATTACTACAATCCGAGTATTGATAGCACTGGCATCCATATATCATCTTGAGGTCCATCAAATGGATGTCAAAACAGCATTTCTTAATGGAGATCTTGAAGAAGAGATATATATGGATCAGCCAGAGGGATATGTAGCTTCTGGAAGTGAGAATAAAGTCTGTAAGTTAGTTAAATCTCTATATGGTTTGAAACAAGCCCCAAAGCAATGGCATGAAAAATTTGATAGTGCTATGCTATCGTTTGGCTTTGAAATTAATGACTCTGACAAATGTGTATATACTAAACTGAAAGGCGAGAGATGTATTATTTATATGTTTATATGTAGATGATATTTTATTGTTTGCATCTGACCTTTCAATTATTAATGAGACCAAGGCCCTCTTAAGTGGGAAGTTTGATATGAAGGATATGGGTTGTGCTGACATGATTTTAGGGCTAAAGTTGACTCGCTCAACTGATGGAATAGCAATTTCTCAGTCACACTATGTTGAGAGAGTGTTTAGAGAATATGGGCTAT